>JAODAL010047356.1:0-30012 GCA_025379985.1 Phyllomedusa bahiana
ACTATTGCCCAACAAAACCCAAAGGGGGGGAACAGTTCAAAATACAGAAAAAATTTTACAGAAAAACTGTTTGGTTGAAGTAGGGGGGGTTTTTGGAAATCCGGGCCAATCAAAAAAGGGAGCGACAGTGACCCATTAAAACCCAAAAGGGAAATTAAAGAAACCAAATCAAAACAAAAAAGGACGGGTTCAAAATACAAAAAAAAATGCAGAAAAGAAGGATTGGTTAAACTAGGGGGGGAAATTGGGCTACCCCACCTTTCAAGCCAACTCCCTTGTCCCATTGTAGCCCCAAAGGGAATGAATGGGGGCCAAAGAATTCTGGGCGCGCTCAGCGCCGTGGGCATGGGAAAAAAGAATTAAAAAAAAATCATTTTTATTAAGTGAAAATATTCCTAAAAAAGGGCTAAAACCTTTCTATAAACAAAAAATCAATCAAATCACTAACAAGGGGCGTTTGGGGGCCAAGCCCGGCGCAAACACGGGAATTGCAATAAAAAAATTCCCGGGGAAAAAACAGTAATTCAAATTTTTTAAGCTCTTCTAAATTGGTCGGCAAAAACCAAACCAATCAAATTAGGACGACAGGGGGCCCCTTTCAACCTAGAGGAGTATTTGACCAATCAAAATAGGGGGGCGACGGGGACCCTTTCCCAAATTCCTAGGGAGAAATATTGAACCAACATATTAAAAAGGGGGGGACGGGTTAACAAAAAACAGAAACAACAAAAAGAGCTAAAATTGGGAAGCTAGGGGGGGGCGGGCTATCCGGCCCAAATCGGGACCCGGGGGAGCTCCCTTTCTCTTTAATTCTAGGGGGGAAAAGAAATAAAGGGGCAAACCCCTTTTTGGGAAAAGGGGGCAAATTTTAAAAAGAGGTTTTTTTTTATTTGGAAAAAATGGGAGAGCGAGCGACCCCCAAAGGTTTTTTCAATGCAATCGGAAAATAAAACTGTACAGGGCCAAAATTTAAAATTTAAAGCCCTCCAGAAGTTTACCGACCCTGTATTTTAAAATGATCAAAAATTTTGGGGTTAAAAAAAAAAAATTTTAAATTTCAAAAAAAACATTTTTTTTTTTTATTTTTTTACACCCATACTTTGACCCTTTGGGCTAAAACGAAAAATAAAGACATAAAAATGAATTTTTTTTGAATTAATTTTCTTTTTTTCTTTACCCCCATATTATTTAACATTTTTTATACACATCGGGACTTCTTTGGGGTCTTAAACCTTTTTTATTTCGGCCAGTACATTTTTTTTTCCGATTGCATTTGAAAAACCCCTAAGAGGGGTCGGGTCACCTCCCATTGGTCCAAATAACCGCCCTCTTTTTAAAATTTGCCAATCACAAAAAAGAGCCGCCCGGGAATTTTTTTTCCCTATACAACTCTATGAGAAAGAAACTTGCGCTCTGATTGGGCCCGGGGGGAACCAAGCCCCCGCACTCAACCAATCAGCTCTTTTCTGCCCCTTTTTCTGTAATTTTTAACTGTCCCCCCCTTGGGAAAATTTATTGGGCAATTTTTCTTCCCTAGGTTAGGAAAAAGGTCCCTGCCGGGTCCTATTTTGGGTCGGGTGATTTATGCCGACCCCAAAGAGAAAAAATTTAAATAAATTTTAATTACGTATTTTCCCGGCAATTCTCTATATCCCAAATTCCCTTATTAGCGCCGTCTGGGGCGAAAAACGCATTTTTCGGATTTAATTGATTTTATGTTTATAGAACGGCAGCCTTTTCAAAATTTTTTACATTTAAAAAAAACATTTATTTACAATACTCCATGCCCCCGGGCCTAAACGCTGAGTTTTCTTTGCCCTGATCCTCCAAACAAAAGGGGAAATAGCTCGCCTCTATTGGCTGGAATAGCCAAACCCCCGCTACTCACCAATAAACTCTTTCGTATTTTTTACTGTATTTTGGAACTCCCCTTATTTGTTTGTCCAAATTCTCCATAGTTTTAAGGGTTCACTGTCGCTCCATTCTGATTGGCTTTTTTCTCTGACCAATAAAAAAGTTTACAAAATTTTTAAATTTACGTATTCCCGCAATTTTCAAATACCAAATTCCCGATAACGCCGTTCGGGTTTTTTGGGAAGTGTTTTTTAATTTTATTTTTTTTTTAGTAGGTTTGACTTTTTTTCGATAATTTTAAAAAACGCCTTTTAAAAAGGGCGTTTTTTTTTATTCATACCCACAGGGACATTTTTAATGTTTTCTCTCTTTTTCCACCTTCTCAAAGGGAAACATGTGGCGGGGCCCAAGGAATTTTTTCCCCACACAAAGCGCACCCCTGGGACACAACTCGGGCGCAGGCCGCAGCACTCAATGCCCGCTTTGCGCCCCACACACGGGCGGGGCGCGGGACTTTTTTTTTTTTTTTAAATTTGTATTTTAAAATTTGTTTTTTTCAAAAGAGCAAACCCAAAAAAGCATCGCATAGACTTGAATAAGGCAAATACAAACATTTCGTTTCTGCCAAAACATAATGGGATATAGACAGGAAATCCGAACAATCAATCCTTAAAGTCAAAAGGTTATTAAAACACAACATAGACGGGGAAACACACACAACACAAAGGGAAAATCCCCATCCAGAAAATAAGCAAAACCACATGGGAGAGTTTTTGCCTTAATTTAGCCAATTTCAAAATCCTGGAAGTTCTTAGGCCCCGGGCTCCAAAAAGGGCGTCAAAAGCTTCTAGCTCATCATTTTGTACGCCTAAAATTCCTCCCCCTGATTTCCCCAATACCGAACACAAGGCCTCCTTGGATGGAGATGGGGCTGCTTCCAGTATTGGAAATTTAAGCATTTAACCACGTCACATAAAAAAAAAGCCTCCCCAAAATGCCGTCCCAGGGAGGGGAACGAACTTTCAAAGAAAAGTCGGGGGGTAAGGGGGACCATACCTGAGTGACCTCTAGGTTAAGGTTTTAACCTTTTTTCCAAAAAGGGGACCACTAACCACACCCCAAAAATATTGAACATCCGCTCCCTTCCCCACACCCCCAACACACATCCAGGAAGACGAATTCAATCTGTGCAAAAAGGGAAGGCGTTAAACCCAAAATACATCAAAATTTTAAACTGATTTTCTTTTTCTGTATAGAAATGGATGGCGGGCTGCTTGCCCCAAACACTCTCCCAAAACCCCCCTGGATAGCTCCCCAAAAAATCCCCCTTTTTAGACATAAAGGATTCAATCGGGGGATTCTTGAAGGGGAAATCAGGATTGGTATATTGCGATATCACCCCCTCTTTTTTGACTTTCCCAAGCAAAAAGCGTTCAAAAACAGATGGTTTTAGACTTTATCAGACCTTAAACAAGCCATATAATTTTTGATCTGCAAAAAAAAAAGGCTCATAGATGAAAGCTCAAACTTAGACGAGTTCCGAAAGGGCCCCCAAATTCCACTGGGGATAAACTACATCGGGAAAATTTAAAAAATTTTGGTTTGTAAACCCAAGGCCCCCATCAGCATCCATCCCCCCTTCTGAAGGGGGGGTGAAATAGGAAGGAGTCGGGGGATCCCTCCGAGCAAACAAAATTTTCTATAACATCTCTCCCATATACCCTCATCGGGACAAGAGTTTAAATTGGGGGTTGCTCAAGTAAATTTTTGGTAGGGGCCCAAGCAAGGGTTAGGGTGGCAGGAGCTATCCACACTTTTATCCCCACCACCTAGTAAACGTATAGGCTGACCAGGGAGGGATAGCTTTTAATTGTGCGCCCAATAGTTTTTAACCACATCCGGGACCGATAGCCCCCCCATTCTGTTTCCCTTAAAAAGATTCTCGGGATACCCTATGCCGACGGAGAGCCATAAAAAAATTATAAAATTCGCTTGAAAGGGATCTAAGGTCGCCACGGCACAGGAATGGGGAGAGTCTCGAATAGGCCCCTAAATTTTTTGGAAAGACGACATCTTTATGGCTGCAATTCGGCCAAATAGGGACAATCCAATTTATTCCCCGGTCCAGGAGGTGTCTAATTTCCACTAAAAGCTTCAAAATTGTTTAAAAAAAGCGAAGAGTATTCCATCAAAAAATCCCCAGATACTTTGGGCTATCCGCTCCATCATATTAAAGGTTCCTTTTAAATTTGGGAAACCTTATCAAATCCTATTGGAAAGGCCTCCGCTATTTTTTTAAACATAAACCCGTGGGAGACAAAAAAGGCCCAAAAAAATCAAATTAGGCAATAAAACCGTCATTTTTGGTAATTTTTAAAAAAAACATCTCCGCATACAGTGAAATTTTTAAATTTTTTCCCCCTCCGACCACACCCCCGCGACTGGGGATAATCAACCCGCTGCGCCAAAGGTCAATGGACGGGGGAAAAAAAGGGGGGAAAAGGGGGCAACCCTGTCGGGTACCATTGTGAATTTAAATTTTTGGGGACATAGCATGGGGCAATCAAATGGCAGACGGTTTAGGTAAACCCCCGAGTGGGGCAAAAAAAAGGCCCACCGACCCAAACGCCCAAAGTATAAACATAACACCAGAAGGGCAAATGCCTTTCAGCATCAAGGCTTAAAAGAAGCTTGATCCCCCTTTTATTTACAATGTCATGAGATAAAAGGCCCTTCTGGTTTATCGCCGCCCTTTGGGCATGGGACAAATCCTACCTGATCCTTTTTAACAGACACCAAATAAAGGGGAGCCTATTGGCCAAGATCTTAGGAAAATTTTTAAATCGCATTTAAAAACATGGGCCTGAAATACCGCACCCGGGGATCCCCACCCTTTGGGTTTTAGTTTGAAAAAAGAATGCAATGGGTTTCTGGAATGGAGCCCTAAAAAAAGGGTTTATATAAACCTACATTGGGGAGAAATTGGGTTGAAAAACCTGGTAATAAAATAAACCCATCCGGGCCCGCGTTTTTCCGGGGGAGATTTTTAATGGGTCTTGAATTTCTTCTGCCGTAATAACGGCTTTTAAAAAGACCCCAAAACCTCTGCAATAGCTTTGGAACCCCAAAGTTCAAGAATTCCTCAACAAAGGGTCACTTCCACACCCCCCGTGGTAAGGGCCCGGGATATTGAAGGGTTTGTAAAAAAGGATAAAAATATCCCAAAAGTCCCCGGGGGCAAAAATCGGCACCCTCTTTTTTCCGCAGAACAGGGGGGTGAACGGCCCGCTTCATCCCGTAACACCAGCCAGGAGCGGTGCCCTATTGGGGCCCCTTTCATAATATTTATGCTTTGTAAACACCAACAGTTTTTTCTGCCCTATGCAAGGGCCGCTCTTTTAAATTTAGCTCTCAAACACTAAATTTCCTAGTATGTTTTACGGGGGTTTAAAACCAATCTACCCCATCCCCCTAATTCTTTGGGGGTATTCCTCCATCTTGCCTGCCCCCCTTTTTAACCGGTACCCAAGGCTAGGGGATTGTCCCCTGAACACGGCTTTTTGGGGTCCCATAAAACCGCTGGAGGAACTGACCCGATTTAAACCCCAAATAATCCACAAATGTTTTCTCATTTTCCTCCTAAAACGGGTTCTTTGTAGAACCATTAAGCTCCAAAGCATACCCTATCGCTGGGCCCGAGGTCTTGGAAACAGGTTTACTGGGGCTGCCGACCCGTATAGTACCAAAATCTGCAATTCCATCTTCTGAAGCTAAAAAGTTGCCAAAAAAAAATCAAGTCTGGGGAAAGGACTGGGTTTGTGGGTTAGAAAAAAAGATAAGCCCTCCCGAGGGTCTTAAAACCTCAGAGATCGAAAATTGGGAAACTGCAAAAGCTGTCAGAAACCCTTTGATTGGCTAATTATTCGTGGTAGGGGGGGGGCAAAACCCCGACAATTTGTCATTATTTTTGAAAAATTAAATTTTTAACACCCCCTACAACCCCAGGGAAGGGGGGAACGTGACAGCCTGCCTACAGACTTTTAAAAAAATTAGTTGCCCCATTAGGGGGGGATAAACATTAACAATAAAAAGAAAACCCTCCAATGTGCCCTCCGAATACATAACCCGCCCGGATCCCAAAGGAATTTGTTATCAAATAGGGCATGTTCGGGGATAAAAACCACCCCTGCCTTTTTTTTTTCCTGTTATGCCATATAACAAATTGGGTACAGTTGCTTAAGGAAATTTTTAAAATTTCCCCATTAAAAAAAGTGTTCCTTGGCAAATACCAAATCTGGGCTACTAATTTAAGGTAAATATAAAGTTTCCTTTTTAGGTTTAGTTTAGGGCCCTTTAACGTTTTGGGGGTATAACCAATCATTAAATCCCCCTTGGAGCTACCACCAATTTTAAACCACAGCTGGCCTCGCTCTCCCTAAATGAGTAGGAAAAAAAAGGGGGAAGAAGGGGGTTTACAGGGCAACAAACAAACCACAGAACAAATGCAACTAATTGAAACAACACTCATTCCTTGAGGAGGGATTCAACTCCCAGGGGCCAAGACAAAACTATGATTCCAAACCCCCATAACTAGGAAGCTATTAATTAGGAGGGCACCTGGGGGGGCAAGTACCCAAAGATCAATAAAACCCAAATCCCATTAAGCTTGGAACTCGCGCTTAAAATTAAGTGAAATTTTTAAAAAAATTAACCCCTAGGAAAACGGTTTAGAAAAGGATGAATTGCACCTCAAAAAATTCCCCCAGATTTAATACTTTACATGAGGGGGGAATCCCTTTAAATATGAAGCTAAATGCAATATGTAGAACGGCACAGTAACACTACACCCGTAATTCCTGTCAATCAGGAAAAAACCTTTACATAAGGGAAAAACTTTCAAACCCCGGGGGTAACACAAAGAAACCTACAACGGATACATTAAAATATCTCCAAGGGTGTAACACACTGCAACTATCATTAATAGTTAGACATTTCCCCAGTAACATGAATCGCAACATTCCCATCTTTTTATAAATCAAGAAGTGGAAACCTCCATAAAAGGATCAACAGGAAAAATAAAAACCACTTCCATATAGCCGGGGGCAGGGGTAGGAAAGGGGGGACTCTTATGTCCTGATCCCCAGATTTTAGAGGTTTTATCCTTTCCTTGGGCGGCTTTCGCCACACCGGCCAGGGGCGGGGGGTATCCCCTACCCCAATCCACAAGCCAGGCGGCGGAACCCAATGGACAAAAAAGCGGGAGAATCTTCAAAAGTACTAGGGGGGCAAGCGGCCATTTCCGGTACAATCAAACCCAAAAGGAAAACCCCAAAGATGGATGGAGTGCTTCCTTTAAAAAAATTTCCAAAAGGGGGTTGAGATGACGCTTTTTTGCAAATTATCCAGGAAAAATGGAAAGATCTGGATGTCTCCCTTTGGATTGAAGGGATCCCGGGACGGGCCTTGGTTAAGATCTGCTCTTTTATTTGAACCAGTAACAACATATTATTCTCGGGACCGAAGGAGGCCCTTTGGTTTGAGGGCTCAGGCTCCCATTTTGATAGTTCCAGCCCCAAATTTTCCCAAAACAACCGGGAAATTTCGTCAAAATTTGGAACACCTTTTTTTTCCCCCCATTGGGTTCCGGGGCCCCCTAATCCTCAGTTTTCCCCTTCCTCTGTTTTTCAATCTTCAACTTTTTCGTTATCCTCTCAGGAGTTTTTGCCTGGTTGTTACCGTTTTATTCAAGAGGAAACATATTGCCGGGGGTTTACAAGGCAATTTTTATAATCTACCCTCTCGACTATGCCGCAATTCTGGGGGTTAAAATATGCAAATTCAGCTTTAAGGTCCCCTAATGTCCAGCATAAGATCTTTTAGACCTTGAGATCTCTTTTAAGGAGGGCTTTTAGAGGGGGTTATCAGGAAAACGGACTTGATGGGGGGCAGCAGGTCCCTCTCCGCCCAAGCACTCCGGGGCTACGGCTCTGTAATGTTTAAGGATCACCATTTGGATAGCCCCGCTTCGGTCATTTACGAGAACCCAGGGGAGGGCCCAGTGGCAGAAAGGGGTAGTTTTGGCAATGACTGGGGCCCCCCCTTTTTTTTTGGTTTTTTTAAAGACATGCAATTTGGGGTGAAGAGTGTCCCCCTAGAGATATTCGGTGTGACAAAAATCCGGGGGACAAGCTCCACAGGAAGTACAAAATATTTGGGTGCCACACAGCTTTGGGGTTGGCCCCAGCAGAGGCTCCCCCTCTTTTGGTGGGGGAAAAGAAGTGCCCATAGGAAATTCCCTCCTGAGGGGCCCCAATGAGTAACTGCCACAGCACGCAAAAAACTGCCCCCTCTGCTTCCCCCGTGGGACTTTAAAGGGTCCTGCGTGTGTGACACTGTTGTGCCTTATCTTGCAGCAAGTCCCTGAGTGACAGTAGGCGAGAGTCCAGGGGAGAGGAGAATTCTAGAGGCTCCAGCGGGCTCAGGGCTAGGCCAGGAGCTTGAGGGCTTTGGCAGGTACCTGATCTCCCTGTTACTGCCTCCGGCGGTGTTCCGCGGCGATGCTGAGGCCCGCTCTTGCGGCCTGCTTCCTCCGCTCGCCGGGTCCTCTTCCGCGCGCCCCGTCGGTACCTGTGTCGCCCGCGGGGTTCCTGAATCAGGAGAGAGATATCCGCCACCTCCGCCGCAGACTGTGTAGTGCAGATGGGTGCCCGGACGTCCAGCGAGCAGTCGTCCGGTGCCGCGGGAACAGCCGCAACTTCCGGTGCAGGCCGCGGCTCCCCTGAAGTCACGGAGCGCGTTGAAAAGTAGGCCAGGAGCGAGGTTTGCTTCCCAGAACGTGCCCCTCGTGTCACTGGAGCAGGAGGAGAGATTTTCCGCTGCAGCTGTGCCAGGATGTCACCGGATTGCCCCCTTATGCAGCAGCGATTCTCCGGAGCTCCACGTTAAAGCGGCCATCTTGGTCAGCGTCCAGGCCACGCCCCGGCGCGGTGGACTTTACATGTTATGTATGAGTGCACTACCTCGGGCGGCGAATCATAGGCGCAGCGCCGCACTGCGCCTAAATCCCGCACTGCGCCCCACCCACTGGCGAGGCTTTACATAGTAAAACTGGCAAAAAGGTGCACCCCGACGTGGCGAGCTTCATACATGTCGCCCATAGTGACCATATAGTGGTAGATACCAGTGTACACAGGCTCTGCAGACATATAAGTGATTACATTGCAGTTACACAGGTGACATTTCTCTGGCAAGTCGTTGACTTTCCCTGTTGTACTGCATCTGGTCCAGACCGTCATGATGACTTCTCTCGGCCACTTGTCCCTGCAGATTTAGACACAAATATATTAGAATCCTCACTTTTCCAGCACCTCACTCCCTGTCCCCTAGGCTATATGGGATCCATTTAGGCAGTCAGGATTTAAGTAGCTATAGGGCCATATAGGTAAGCAGACAGGGTTTAGGTAGCTATAGACGCCATATATGCAGGCAGGCAGGGCTTAGGGTAGTCTATAGGGGCCCCATACAGGCAGGCAGGCAGGACATAGGGTAGGCTATAGTGGCCATATATATAGGCAGGCAGGGCATAGGGTAGGTTATAGGGGCCCCATACAGGCAAGCAGGGCTTAGGGTATGGTATAGGGAACCCCACATAGGCAGGCAGGGCTTAGGGAATGGTATAGGGGGCCCCATATAGGCAGGCAGGGCTTAGGGTATGGTATAGGGGGCCCCACATAGGCAGGCAGGACTTAGGATACGGTATAGGAGGCCCATTATAGGCAGTCTGGGCTTAGGGTATGATATTGGGGGCCCCTTATAGGCAGGTAGGGCTCAGGATACGGTATCATCGGGGGCCCCTTATAGGCAGGCAGGGCTTAGGGTATGATATTGGGGGCCCCTTTTAGGCAGGCAGGGCTTAGGGTACGGTATAGGGGGCCCCTTATAGGCAGGCAGGGCTTAGGGAACGGTAAAGGGGGCCCCTTATAGGCAGGCAGGGCTCAGGATACGGTATCAAGGGCCCCTTATAATCAGGGGGCTTCATTAATGTTAAAAAAATAAATAAATCACTTACCTGCCCCACGATCCCTCTCAGCTCAAGGCCAGTCTGTGCTCGGTGTGGGCGGTGCGATGATATGACATCATCCTGCTGCCGACGTCAGCACTGTGGGCTTAAGACCTAGCAGGCAGATTAGCTGAGCGTAGCACAGGCGGCTCCTCTCTGCTAATATCGGGCAGTCCTGTGTCTGAGTGAGCGTTCAAAAGGCTGGATGCACAGGGCCCCGCAGCTTCGCCCCGCTGGCAGTGAACTGGTATGTTCACTGCCGGCGGGCGCAGGAGCTGAACTACAGGGGTAGCAGACGTGTTAGCAGCTGCCCCGGGGCCTGGGCCCCTAAAAGCACGGGTCCCGTGGCAGCTGCTACGTCTGCTACCGCGGTAGATACAACCCTGCTGCACTGGATAGTCTAGCTGTGGTGGTGGGGAAAGCCTCTTGCAGCCAGTAACGTCAGGGGAGCGTTTTATGATGCTTCCTCAGCGCCACTGTTCTTCCAGCTGTCATGACGAGAGTTCGTGACAGTAGGCTAGTGAGTCTGTGACCATTGGTCGCGCATCCCATGAACGCGCAAATAGTGAATTGCACAGCGTAGTCTGGTGGATTCAGGGCTTATGCCCTTGATTCCTGGGACATCTGAAAAAATCAAGACTTCTCGCAGCCGAGAAGCGGGACATCGCTCTCAAATCAGGACTGTCACTCCCAAATCGGGATGGTTGGGAGGTTTGCATACATAAAGCCCTACATGTAAAATCCAGTTACAAATTCATAAAGACATCTAGGACAACTGTATGTTGTTGCAAGGACTCCAAATAACACCCCTACATTAAAGTTTGTTCCCTGTAAATACAACATTGTGAGGAAAGGGAATATTGAGGTTAACTGTGGTCACACATTTCAGGCATTAAGTGGAGCTGCAGCTCTGTATAGATTGTATTCTCTATTTCTGAGTACAATGTTATGTGCCCTTAATTCAGGCTGAAAGAACAAAGCAATGTAATGTAAAGTACTCTTCCCCAACTATGTACAGGGAAAAGAAAATGGAACTTAAAGCGCATAATGCATTAGTCATAAAGGGAAAAACAGTATTCCATTTGCTTTACCTCCGAAGTTAATGTGCATGCAAATACTGTCCCGAATTGCTACCAGTGAAGACCTAAAAACTAGTACTAAAATCTTCATAAAAAGCATCAGGCAACTTATACAAATAAACTTTTAACCCCACAACTGACAATGGATGTACTTGCCAACTATTGAAAGCGGCCATTAAAGAGACCTAAAGCTGTGCCGCGTGTATTGTGCTGTCCCAAAATTTAGATCGACCACGCCCTATGTTTATCAAACCACATCCCCTTCACAAAAGGTCACGCCCACTATACCTAGCTGTGTAACAGCTCTGGAAGAAAGCTAATTGAGGGGTTTGTCATCACCCAGCTTTCCTGGACGTTGGATCGCCTATTCAGTATCCAAGAGAGCTGGGAGATACCTCCAAACTTTGCCTGAACCTAAACCATAACACTATGACCAACATTACCACCATACAGTGACCATATAGTGGTAGATGCCAGTGTACACAGGCTTTGCAGACTGTTTACTACCACCATACTGTGACTAGAGATGGGCGAATCGATTCTAACGAAGTGGAATTCGTTTAGAATTTCAGGAAAACTTCGATTCTGAACGAAGTCGAAGTTTGGGGTGATTCGCGGGAACGAAGTGTGTTTTTAATTGATAAAATGGCTGCGAGCACATGGCGTTACATGGGGCAAAGAAGTCTGGGAGGAAGAAAGGAGTAACCTAAATGACATGTGCAGAGATGAAGCCAATCAGAGACCGGCGGGATTCTGTGACGTCACCGCACTATATAAGTCCGGATGCGATGCTGGCAGTTCACACTGCTGTCACTGTGCTGTGTAGTGAAGCTGCTGCTGCTGAGATCTCACACTGAAGAACTAACTTTTCTTCAGCGATTTTTGGGGGGTGTCACAGCTTGTCTCAGAGACTGCTTCTCTTACATTTTGATTTTGGTGGGTATTGGAATTGAAGTCCAGTGTGCGTCCAATTCAGCTGCATATGCATTTTAATGCTATCTGCTCAGTTCTTGAGCACATTGAATATCCAAGGGTTATCTAAGCCTTTTGGTGCTGTTGTATTCAGTTAAAGAAACAGCGTTTTTACAATCCAAATACCACTTAATTTTTGTCTGCTCATTTCTTTTGCGCAATTTAGATCCAAGGGTTAATTAAATGTTTTTCTGCTGTTATGGTCACTAAAAGAAACTGTGCTTTTCAACGCCAAAGAAGAAATTTTGCCTGCAGCATAGTTCATATCTGAAGGTTAATTACGCGTTTTTCTGCTGTTGTGCTCAGTAAAATACAAGTCGTTTTAACACGCTACATAGCTGGTAATTTTTGGCACCTCATTTCTTTTGCGCAATTTAGATCCAAGGGTTAATTAAGCGTTTTTCTGCTGTTGTGCTCAGTAAAATACACGTCGTTTTAACACGCTACATAGCTGGTAATTTTTGGCACCTCATTTCTTTTGCGCAATTTAGATCCAAGGGTTAATTACGCGTTTTTCTGCTGTTGTGCTCAGTAAAATACACGTCGTTTTAACACGCTACATAGCTGGTAATTTGTGGCAGCACATTTCTTTTGCGCAATTTACATCCAAGGGTTAACTAAGTATTTTTCTGCTGTTGTAGTCAGTAAAAGAAACTGTGTTTTTAAACGCTAAAGAAGAAATTTTGCCTGTAGCATAGTTCATATCCAAAGGTTAATTAACGTGTTTGCGCTTTTCTATTCAGTAAAATACACAGTGTTTTTAAACAGCACATACAAGTAAATTTTTCCTGGCCATTTGTGGAGCGCAATTTATATCCAAGGGTTAACCAAGCTTGTTAGTGGGTTCATTTGGAGTCAAATACAGGGTGTGTATTTATCATATACAGATATCTTCATTAAATAGAGTCTGTACATTTTAGAACAAACAGTATGTCAGACAGAGAGGTGGCAGGCTCTTCACATGCGAGTGGCAGTGGCACAAACATTCCTGGAGCAGGCCCAGGTCGCAGCACAGCAAGGGGACGTCGCAGCAGGGGTCACTCGGTGAGGCCAGAACTGCCGGTGTCATCTAGCGGCCGTGTGTTGACCAGCAACCCAAGGGTTCTTGATTGGTTGACTAGGTCATCCACTTCCTCCCAGATAACATCTGACAACCCCAGCCAAGAGTCGGTGGGACCGTCAGACACAACACTTAGTTGGCATAGCCGGGGAGCGGATCAGCGGCCCTCACCTGTCCTCAACCCGCTCTGTCCCATCCGGTTCCCTCAGCCAGAGATCTACTATGTGGTCTGGGCTCAGCGCCACTATACAGCGAGGATGAACAATTTGAGGAGGACAGTCAGCAGCTACTTGGCAGCGAAGAAATAGGGCCAATATCCCCTGCTTCTTGCAGTAAGCGGCAAAGTATAGATGTGGAGAGTGGCATGGGAGGTCATGTTGTGAGGGGTCAGCCGTGAGCCAGCAGGGTAGCAGCAGTGCGAGGTCAGGAGACAAGCGACCACGGGGTAGAAAACCAGGTTCGCAGGTCCAAGAAAGTAGCGGCACAGGGGATAAGCTAGGCAGCGGCGGTAGTAGTCGCTCAGTGCGGAGCGTTGGCGGTAAAATCAGCTACTCGGCAGTGTGGCAGTTCTTTGCTAAGACACCGGAGGAGCTGAATATGGGTATATGTAGAATCTGTGGGCAGAAGGTGAAGCGTGGCCAGGGAGCTAACATTGGCACCACGGCTCTGCGTCAAGACATGCAGCGTCACCATCCGGTGGCCTGGGAGAAACGTGGCTCAGATGTGGTGGTCCATCCTGCCGCCGCAGCAACAGCAGCAGCGCCCAGTGGCACGCATGCCATTGCAGCCAGTCAAGGCTCCACCACCTCTGCAGAAGGGAGCTGTTTCTCTTTGCCATCATCTCCCGGTCCAGATGCTCCTGCTCCTCGCTACTCATGGCGCCAGCAGTCGTTCAACGAGGTGATTGCAAAGAGACAACAGTATGTGTCCAACCATCCTAAGGTGCAGAAGCTGACTGTGCTCCTGTCCAAGTTGTTGGTACTGCAGTCCCTCCCTTTCCAAATGGTGGACTCTGCACCGTTCAGAGAATTAATGGCCTGTGCCGAGCCGAGGTGGAGAGTTCCAAGCCGTAATTTTTTTTTCCAAAAAGGCAGTACCAGCCCTTCACAAATATGTAGAACAGAAGGTGGGCCAGTCCTTGAGCTTATCGGTTTGTTCCAAGGTGCACGGCAGCGCGGACGTGTGGAGCTGTAACTACGGTCAGGAACAGTACATGTTCTTTACGGCCCACTGGGTGAATGTGCTTCCTGCCCAGGCACACCAATAACTTGGACAGGAGACGCCGCTTTCTGCTCCATGTTGTCAAACTGCTGCTCCTGCGCCGATGTCCGCCTCCTCCACCACCACCACCATCTCAGCCTCCACATGTACTGCTCCATCATACCACATGTGTAGGGCACAGCGGTGTCACGCAGTTCTACACCTGGCTTGCCTTGGCGAACAAAGTCACACAGGGGAGGAACTGCTCCGCGTCATGCATCAAGAAATCGATGTGTGGCTTTCTCCGCGCCAACTGCAAATCGGAACCATGGTGACGGACAATGGGAGGAACATGGTGTCCGCGCTGCACTGAGGAGAGATGGTCCATGCGCCCTGCATGGCGCACGTGTTCAATCTGGTTGTGAAAAGGTTCCTGAAGTCTTCCACCGATCTTCGGAAGATTCTGAAAATGGCCAGGAAACTGTGCATGCGCTTCATCCATTCCTACAAAGCCAGGAACACCCTCCTCTAGTTGCAGCAGCAGAACGGCCTCCCCCAACGCACGCTGATATGCGATGATTCCACCCGTTGGAATTCCAGCCTGCACATGTTGGACCGACTGTATGAACAGAGAAAGGCCCTTAATGATATTTTGATGATCCAGGTGGACAGGAGTACTCCCCTGTGTAACTTTGATGTCACCCAGTGGCAGCTCATGCGTGACACCTGCCGTTTGCTGAGGCCATTCTAAGAGGCCACGTTATTTGTCAGTTGCCAGGACTACGGTATGAATAACGTCATTCCACTGCTTCATGTCCTGGAACAGATGCTGAAAAATCTGTCTGGGCAAGGGACTGGAGACGTGGCGACTACATCTCACGGCCACATGAGTCCGGTGGGGACTGAACTGGAGGAGGAGGAGGAGGACATTGGAGCAGAAGCATTGTCTGGTGAAATGAGTGGATTTTCTACCCAGGTGACAGGAGAGGAGGAGCAGGAGCAGCTGGAGGAGGTAGATGGAGATGAGGAAGACGAGGCAGATGACCCGCAAGCACCGTGGCAGTATACAGTGGAGATGGAGGCAGGGAATCCCTCGGAGTCACTTGTGCAGATGGCCCGCAGCATGCTGATTTGCCTGGCTAGTGACAGCCGAATAGTCACCATCCGGCAGAGGGATGACTTCTGGCTCTCCACCCTATTGGACCCTCGCTACCGGTCCAAAATGGGAGCCTTTTTTCCCAGCTGCTGAGAGGGAGGACAAACTCAAATACTATAGAGAAATCCTCCGTAGTCAGTTGGCCGCTGCCTATGTGCGGCATCGTCCATCCTCTGACAGGTCTGACCAGGGGGTTCCTCAGGGCTCACCTACTACGGCGGTGGCTGCGGTGGGATGGTGGGGGGGGGTGGTAGGAGCAGTACCAGCTCCATCAGCAGCAACCTAAGTCTGGAGTCACTGATGAGCAGCTTCCTTCACCCGCCTAGTGAGGAGGGCAGTCGCCAGCAGCAGCAGGACCTGGAGCAGACCCTGAACCAACAGGTGGTGGCCTACTTACTCTGCCAGTTACTCTGCCACCCCAGTTAGAAGATCCGCTGGACTACTGGGCAGCCAAACTGGATGTGTGGCCGCAACTTGCCGAGTTTGCAGTGGAGAAGCTGTCCTGCCCGGCCAGTAGTGTGGCATCAGAGTGGGTGTTCAGTGCGGTGGGGGCCATCGTTACCCCAAGGAGAATCCGCTTGTCCACGGGAAATGTGGAACGACTGACCTTTGTCAAAATGAATCAGGCGTGGATCGGCCAGGATTTCCACACACCAATGCCTTAGGCATCAGATTACATCAGCCATGACGCCTCACCAAAACTTTGAGAAATGGGTCGGGTTCAAACTACCCGCCTCAGCCACTATTCTGATGCCGCCACCCGCCTGATGCCAAACATCTGCTGCCAGTTTCTCCATCTGCCTACCACCATCTTTACCAGGGACTGGTATTGCCACCCACCTCCACACTGTCATTGTGCCACTCTATGACCTCATGTTGCTGCTGCTGTTGTTGCTGATGCGGTCACCTCCACACTGTGTCATTGTGCCACTCTCTGACCTCAAGCTGCGGCTGAAACTGCTGCGGAGATCTCCACACACTGTCATTGTGCCACTCTCCGAACTCATGCTTTTGCTCCTGCCGTCACCTCCACACTCTGTCATTGTGCCACTCTATGACCTCATGCTGCTGTTGCTGTTGCCGTGACCTCCACACTGTGTCATTGTGCCACTCCCTGACCTCATGCTGCTGCTGATGCTGCTGCCGTGACCTCCACACTGTGTCATTGTGCCACTCTCTGACCTCATGCTGCTGCTGTGGCTCCTGCCATGTCCTCCAAACTGTGTCATTGTGCCACTCTGAGGCCTACTCCAGTTTTTGCATCCATCAGAATTTAATTGTGACACTCTCTGACCTAATGCTGCTGTGGCTGCTGCCGTCACCTCCAGACTCTGTCACTGTGCCACTCTGTGGCCTACTGATGTTGCCACCTCAGCCCTCAGCTTGTTTTTTTCCAGCTGGCACTGCCATGACTTTATCAGGCTACATTCCCGCTTCAGTTTTTTGGTCAGTTTTGGCCTCTTAAGTGCCAAGGGAATTTTATAGTGAAGCGATTCTAAGAGCGGCGGCAGTCATCTGCGTGTCATACTAAAACACAGCATTGTATGAAGACCAAACCAAGCTCCCTCTGCATATTTAAGCATGGCACAATGTTCTACAGCACCCTACAGTCTCTGTGCAGCCTGGAAATAGCTGTTTTTTAACGCGATTCGTCCCGAAGTAATTCGGATCGAAACGATTTTTGTCGGAAAATTTGGCCATATAGTGGTAGATGCCAGTGTTCCCACAGGCTCTGCAGCCTGTATACTACCACCATACGGTGACCATAAGTGGTAGAAACACAGGTTCTGCAGACTATATGTTTCCTCCATACACTGCCCATATAGTGGTAGATAATAATGTACACAGGCTCTGCAGTCGTTAAAGTGATTATAGTGCAATTACATCTAGGGATTCACAGGTGACATCTTTTAATTGTTTTCTTTCCCTTTTCTTCTGTGTCCTGTCCAGACTACTATGATGACATCTCCTTGTAAAATTTACCACACAAACATCTTAGAATTCTAATTTTTCCAGCACTTCCCCACCTGTGGCCACCTCCATACAAACTGCACAGGAGGTGTTAGGTGCAGATGGAGAGGTTATGGGGTGATAGGTGCAGGTGAGGGGGCTATGATGCAATAGGTGGAGAACTTATGAGGTGATAGATGGAGGTGACGCATCTGTGGTGTCATAGGTGGGGGTTGTACTTTGTGTTGGCACTAGGATGCATAACTCAATGTTGGGGGAGGAGTGGGTTAGAGTTGTACAGAGCAAAACTTACAAACTTCTTGAAGGGACAGAGAGCCATCCTCCTCGAAATTGTGCTGCGGCTAAATTTTGTACCCCCCAGAATCATATTGTGCAGGTTGAACTCAGCTGCAGGCATGATTTTCAGGGAGTGCAGAAGATGGAGTTTAGTACTGTCATGTTTTATGTACTGTTTTTATTTTTATACAGGTTTCTCCTTTGGACTATGTTGGACCAGCGTTGGATTGATTTCTTTAATAAAATGGTGAAAGGGCTGATTTCAGGGAGTGTTTATTTAACTAAAAGTTTTTTTGTGCATTTTGTGTCCAATTTTTCCCCCCATTTATTTCCAGTGTTAGTAATGTAAGATCTGACAGATGCCTCTCCATTACTATCTCTGTCAGCCAGTGGTGTATTTTGTCACCTCAAGGCTGACACTAATCCTGTGTCAATATTACTTCAGTACCCAACGCACTAGGGGTACTGGGAAGAGCCAGGTAACTGTCAGAAGCAGACCTTCTAGTTTGATGGTTTGCTTCTGGGGTGGCTGAGGGCTGGTATTTTTAGGATGGGAAGGAACCAATATCCAATTACCTTCTCATTCTGATAGTATCAGGCTGCAGCTATTGGTTTTACCTTGGCTGGTTATGGAAAATAAGGAGGTATGCAACCTGTCTTTGGGGGGGGGGGGGGACAGAAGACAGGGCCGAGGGGGCAGGAGACAGGCCGCAAAGGGCAGGAGAAAGGCCGCAGAGGACAACTCCTGCAGCCTGTTTCTTGCCTCTTTCCTTCCTCCCATGGCAGAGGACAAGCCACAAGGTGCAGGAAACAGACTGCAGGTGACAACTACAGCAGCCTGTGTCCTGCAGTAAGCCGAGTACTGAGGTAGGCTTCCCGTAATACAGCGAAGTCACAGACAAAGAAAACGACTCCAATACAAGTTCAACAAAGTATGGTTTACTGAACTTTTTAGGAAAGTATGGTGAACAAATGCCCCAAACACTTGTGTACAAACTTGTACCCGAGACCCCTGTGCTGCACAGTGCACCGCTGGGAGTGTATCCTCGGGATGCACGATAAGTTTATCTGCCCATGGGGAACGGAAAGGCTGAACACCCTTTACCTTTTAATACCACACAAAAAGCAGGAACGATCGCGTGTGGTGCCGTGCAAAGGCGCGCTCATGGTGCAGCACAGCAGTTTACAACTTAACCAGCTCTACCCGCTATTCCCAGATATATACATATAATAACATTGCTATAGCAAGTTCCATCCAATGTCCTGAATCAGGGGGCGTACTTGGGTAAACACTTATTGCATGAAACCAAACCTGCCCTTACTAGGCTAACTAGAGGCCTGCACACAGTCCAATGTTCGTTGGCGTGTACGCATTTGTTTTGGGTGTAACTGTGATGGCTGGCAGTTGCTGCTCTGAGGTGAAGATCCCCCACTGATGGAGCCGATATCTCAGATGTAGTCACTCCTCTCAGTCTCTGAGGTGTTCCTTCCATCCCGGAGCTTTCTTTGCCAACAGTATTAGTGTAGACAGCTACACTCCTCTCTCTCTCTCTCTCTCTCTGAAGCAGCTCACAGTTCAGGACTTAACATATTCAGGGAAAGCTGAGACGATCCTCGCCCAGCGTCTGTCCTCTCCTGATCTCTCTGTGTCCTCTCCTGCTGCTGCTCAAAATGGCTGCTGCTGTCTCGGGACAGTTATCACAAGTCTCTCATTTGCATACACCAGAAACCGGAAACAATGGCATCTTGTGGCCAAACAGCAGAATACAACAGAATACTTTACAATTATAAATCACACATATGGTTTTACTTAGTGAACACAGTGAGGCTGTCCTTCTATCCCACACTGCCTTCATCTTTACTTCCTCCCGTGGCAAGAGACAAGCCACAATGAACAGGAGACAGGCTGCAGGGGACAACCCCTGCAGCCTGTATCTTGCTGCAGGAAAAAGAAAAGAGGCAGGAGTCTGAAGATGTGGGGAGCCGAACAGGAGCGGGGAGCGGGTAAGTACACTACTTACCATGGTGATGTCCTTCCAGGTAGTGTCCTAAAAAGGACTTTTAGAGTCTAGCTAAGGAGGCTGCCCCCCCTGTAGTTGTGTCGAAGCAGCGTACTATCATGCTACTCTGGTGCCGCTTTTTTTAATGCACCTCCCAAAGCCTTTTGGCTCCAGGAGTTTTTACCAACCCTTCTGGGAGGGTTAGCGAGCATGTGTATGGGTACATCTGCTCCATAGGTGGCAGGTACCGGCTGATTATTACATCTGACACCTCCCGCATACAGCAGGAATCAGAGCTAGCTCTAAACCCGACTATTTAACCATTTAGATTCCATGGCAATCGAGGCATCTAAAAGAATGAGGAACAATGCTGTGCCTAATGAAGCCTTCCATAGCTAACATGTTAATGCTTCTATTACTTCCTAGATGCCCTAGGTGGGCTAATGGTATTTTGTCATTTCACAAATAAAAAAATAAAAAAGTTACACATAATTGGCATCAGCGCATCCGTAAAACTCCAATCTATTAAAATAGAACATAATTTATTCTGAACGCTGAACCCTGTAGAAGAAAAAAATTCCACATGCCAAAATTGTTTATTTTTTGGTCATTTCACATCCCCAAAATATTGCAATAAAAAATAATCAAAAAGCCACTTGTATCCCAAAATTCTACTAATAAAAACTATACTTCAGCCCACAAAAAACCTCACTCAGGTTCATAGAAGAACAAAAAAGTTATTGGTTGCATAAAATGGCACTGCTGCGAAATTTTAAGAAGTAGAGAATGTTTTTATTTTTTTAAAATGTAATGGAAACTTTTCATAATTGGTATCACCAGAACCATACTGACCTGCAGAATACAGATAACCCATCATTTATACCCTGCAAATATGGCGAAAGTACTGTCTTTCACATTTCACCCTACTTAGATTTGTTTTCGGTTTCTCAGTACTTTCTATGGTACAGTCAATGGCACCATTAAAAAGTCCATTTTGTCCTGCAAAAATATAAACCCTTTTATGTCTATGTACATGGAAATATAAACAAGTTATGGCTCTTGGAAGGCAAGGAGGAAAAAAATGAAGAGCCATAAAATGATGACCAACTGTCAGGAATAAAGCAACTGGCCAGGCTAATGGTATTTAAATAGGCACAATGATCACTCCCATCATGAAATGTATCTTTATCATTATTACCAGCATTATTGTGATAATGTGAGTTAAGTGTGAGTTAAGTCACATTTTTATAACCTCTTCTTACTTTGGATGTCGAATACACGTAGCTCATGAAGTTACGTGTGGTGAGCTGGCTTGGTTGGTATGTAAGGTGTGCTATAGGCTGTGCTGTTTTTATGATGTTCTCTGGGTCACTCATCCACGTGGATTCCAACTTGAAATACTTGTCTGAAACTGAAAGTAAACTATCCCTATTGACCTCAATAGAAAATACGTGTTGATGTTCATACAATGGGCATATTCGTCGGTAAGTTTTTAAATGTAAAAAAGCATAGACCATGTTTATTCTTCCATCGTATTCCATGTGGAAAATTTACTATTGAGGTCAGTGGGGATAGCTAAAAATCTAGTGTAAATGTGCCTAAAAGATTTGTATATAGTTGTATGGGCCATGTGTCCAAAACCCCATAGAGATGAATGGGACTATAAATCTGCCAGAAAAATGACCTAAATCCACATGAAATACTTGTTGCAAAACCTTGTTGTCTGACACGGTTTTCAACAGCAAAATGCGATGAGAACCCGACGAGTAAATTTTACTCTTTGTCTGGATGTACCCTGATAAGCTCAAATACAAGCCACTTGTCAAGTATTCTGGAAGTTAAAATATGGGCTACACCTGTAATTAACTTATTATTTGAATAGATCAAGTGACTCCTGGAATTACACAGCTTTTAAATAGTTTAAGTGAAGTAACCAATAGAGTTCTATGGAATATGCTGGATGTCTTGCACTATTACTGTATTATGTATTACCATCATACATTCATGTCTGTTCTTCATAAGGACTAAGCATTCCTCTCATCATGAGCTCTAAGCAGCTTTTACACATGCTATGTCCAGGGCACCGGATGTCTCCTCCTGTTAATAGCGATTTCTCATTCCCCAGCTGCCTCTCCTTTCTTACTCTTTGTAAAACAGCTTTTAATGTGCAGCCGTTGAAGTGCCAGAAATGGCTTTAATTAACAGCTAATCTCTCTAGAGGGTAACTACCCCCTCTTTATATCCCTCTGCTAATGAGCTGCTTAAACAATATGAGAAAATTCAAACCTAACTAATGCATTGCTGGGATAACCAATGGGGGTTAAATTATTTAACTGTGTATCACTAATTCACAAAACCTTTTAATGGATGGAAGTGTGTAAGATCACAGGCACAAATGAGAGCAAAATATTTAACAGGGTTGTCCACCAACTATGTTAATTATGGTATCTTCTCATGTGGCACAGGTATCATCATCAGGCACCAGGTTGCTGGCATGTATGTTTTTTTTCTCTCTTCCTACTTTCTGCTCCCAGTTCTCTCTAAGGATATGTATATACAGCAATGCTAAAATGTAATCCAAAATCTGATGGCAATTTAACATCTCTGGATCACAGTAATTGGCACAGATTTGTGCTAAAAACGCTTTTCGGGAGATCTAGCAGGTGTGAAAATCCACTGGTATCCGGCGGATTTTTAAACTGACCGGAAAAAAAATCTGTGCTGCGTAGACTACAGCAAGGATTTTTAATTGCGGTCTATACAGCGCTGGGTACAGTCAGATTTTTAGCAGATTCTAAATAGACCCAAGTTCAGGGTACAAAAATCAGCCACTAAGGTGATTGCGTCTGTGTTCTGGAATAAGGAGTGAGTGCTGCTAGTGGAATACCTTCAAAATGGTTCCACCATCAATGCAGGGTATTACATTGAACTTTTGGACCAATTGAAGGCAGCTCTGAAGGCCAAAAGTAGCTGCAAGCTGTCCAAAGGAATCTTGTTCCTGCAAGATAACGCCTCCGCTCACACTGCACAAGCAACCACGGCAAAACTGGCGGAGCTAGGTTTCCAGCTGGTTGACCACCCACCTTATTCACCAGATCTAGCTCCCTCCGACTATCATCTGTTTCCAAACCTGAAAAAACACCTCAAGGGTACCAAATTTCACACCATTTCTGATGCCATGGCTGCTACGGATGACTGGTTTGAGACAGAACCGTAATTGTTATTTTTGCAAGGCTTACAGAACTTGGAATACCGATGTAAGAAGTTTGTTGACATCAGTGGAGAGTATGTGGAATAAATGTAAAGTCTCATCTTCCTATCTCCTAAGCCAAAGACGTATCAGCAGACCCTCGAATCTCTGTTCTGCTGTTATACATTATTTCTAATCCTTATGTAGATTTAGAAGGTAATGCAGTAAAATTAGACTGCTTTATTATGGACTGGGTGTTTGCCATTAGTTTACACAACTGGCCTGACCAGTTATTTGAAAAAAGAATGGGCATTTGCTCTCATTTGCTTGACCCAGAAGTACATACAACATGCTCCATTCTTTGCCTGGAAATGGCAAGTAACTGTCCTTTGATTACAGGTATTTGTTTTTAACCCCTACTGAATGGTAGCAGGTAAATAGTCTGCATTATAGTGTTTTAGGCTATGGTCTTATGATGTATTGACAAAATAGGGCCAGTTTTTGATGCTTTTATTGGTGCATAAGTAGTGCATTTTCACGTGGAGTAAAAATATTTCTTATAAACATAGCCTTAAAGGAAACCTGTCAGGTGGTTTATGCTACCCTTTCTGAGAGCAGGATAAAATAGATGGAGATAAGCTGATCTCTCTGATATATAGGTTTAAATTATTTTGTAAATTTTGGAGTAAAAAGTAGAGAGAATCTGTGAAAATAAAACTTAAAGTATTGGTGACCCTGCCCACATACAGTGATTGACACTTTAGTTGCACACACTCTGATACAGGAAAAAGAGTCAATCATTGCATGTGGGTGGGTTAAAAAAATAACAACATATAATGGAGAAATATTAAAGATAAGCAGTAATCTATCACAAACACAATCCAGTGTGTGAACTACTTACAAATGCTGTTATATTACATATTATAGCCATGTTGGATCTTCCTCCTCACTGGGCTAATGGGCGAAGCTACAGTTGCTAGGTGTGCTCTTTGAAAAAGCCCTCTTCCTCCCAACTGAGCTATATATTCTATATACTATATCCACAGAAAATGTTGGCCTTTTGAAAAGTAATGAGGGAGATATTGTGGAGGGCGATGAGAAGAAAGCAAACCTATTAAACAATTTTTCCTCCACTATATTTTTCAAGGAGGATGACCTTCCTGTTGATGAGCAGAGGGATGAGGTGAACTCCACCTTAAATGTTTGTTGTCTGAAGAAGTGTAGCTCCATCTTAGGAAGATTAAAATAGAGAGATCAACAGGTCCTGATGGTATGCACCCCCTTGTCTTAAGGGAGTTAAGTAATGTCATAGATAGTCCTCTATTAAGATTTATGGACTGTATAATAACAGGGTATGTCCCAAAGGATGGGCGCATAGCAAATGTGGTGCCAATATTCAAAAAGGAGTCAAAATGTGATCCTGGAAACTACAGGCTGGCAAGTTTAACCCTAAATTGTAGGTAATTTGTTTGAAGGTTTTCTCAGAGAGCTATCCTGGAGTAAACTCACTGAAAAAAAAATCTGTAACTCCATTCCAGCATGGGTTTATGAATGATCGGTCCTGTCAAACTAATCTCATCAGCTTCTATGAGGAAATTAGTTCTAGACTGAATCGTGGTGAGGCATTGGATGTTATATGTCTAGATTTTTCTAAAGTATTTGATACTGTGCCATATAAAATGATGGTAAATAAAATGAGAATGCTTGGACTGGGGGAAAATGCTTGCAAATGGGTAAGTAACTGGCTCAGTGATAGAAAACAAAGGGTGGTGATTAATGGTATGTACTCAGACTGGATCCCTGTTACTAGTGGGGTACCACAGGGTTCAGTATTGGGCCCTATCCTCTTTAATATTTTCATCAATGATCTTACACAGGGATTGCACAGTAGGATATCGATCTTTGCAGATGATACTAAGCTCTGTAAAGTAATCTACATAATAGAGGATAATGTTTTATTACAAAGGGATCTGGATAAGTTGGAGGTCTGGGCAGGGAAATGACCGATGAGGTTTAATACAGATAAATGCAAGGTTATGCACATGGGGAGGAAAAATCCATTACATGATTACATGTTAAATGGAAAAACGCTGGGAAAAAGTGACATGGAGAAGGACTTGGGAATCCTGGCATTTGAGCCAATGCAAGAAGTCTATCCAAGAAAACGGATAAGTAAAAAGGAAAGCCTGATATATCTCCTTTCATTTGTATCCACTTGGCTCAGACAGTGCCACAAAAAAAACTGCAAGTCTAATTCTAGTGTCACAGTTTGTACTATAACCTAGAGCAGAATTCACAGTTCTGTAGGCTTTCAACTGAAATCTCCCAGCATTTATTGGTTTAGTATGTTTAAACAAAAGTAATCTAATATAAATCAAAGCTACTCTTTATGTAGATTATTAATAAACTTTAAAATGATGGACATACTCTTTAGAGGATCAATGAGATATAAGAACAAAGTAAACCTGTCAGGTGGTTTATGCGCCTGCATATAAGAGAAGGATGTAATAGAAAGAAGCTGAGCTATATGATATACAGGTTTATATATTTTGGTGCAAAATTTATGATTAAAATGCTGAGTAAATCCTGACTGGACTCCTTAAGAGAGATTGTAAGTCCTGCTTAAAGGGGTTCTCCAGGAAATGAAGAAAAATAAAATAAATGAACTACATGTCACATTGAAAAAATACCTAAATGCCTTTTAATTTGAAAAGTCTGCTTGTTTTGTCTAGAGGATAATCATTACAGCAGAAGAAATTGACTGCATGGTTTCTTCCTGTGCGGAAATCTGTTCTGAAATATAAAGTACAGCAGTAGGACAGATTCTGAGTTACTTCTTGGTTAGACTGACTAACATAACTGAGCATGTGTGCTGTGCCCAACCTGAAAGACTTGTGGTGTGAGGGACAGCTCTGCAGTATAGAAAGAAAATATATATATATTATATATATAAATATATAAATATATATAATATATAAAAATATATATATATATAAAAATTTTATATATATTGTTGTGTTTTATCCATTGCTATATATAAATGCATAGTTACATAGTTTGTAAGACCGAAAAAAGATAGACGTACATCCAGTTCAACCTATCGTGCCAAAGTGTTGATCCAGAGGAAGGCAAAAACCCCCATAAGGTAGAAGACAATTGTCCTCCTTTTAGGGAAAATTTCCTTCCCGACTCCAATCTGGCAATCAAATAAAATCCCTGGATCAACGACCCTTCTTCAGAATCACTTTAACTTGTTATACTATTATGCTCTAGAAGTGCATCCAGACCCTTTTTGAACGCAGTTAGTGAATTCACCATGACAAGTTCCTCTGGCAGAGAGTTTCACAGTTTTACTGCTCTTACAGTAAAGAATCCCTTTATCTGTTTATGTAGAAACTTTCTTTCCTCAAGACATAGAGGATGCCCCCTTGTTCTGGATACAGTCTTGAATATAAATAGGTCTTCAGAGAGATTTCCATTTTGACCTTTAATATATTTAAACATATTTATTAGGTCCCCCCAAAGCTGTTTTTTCTCTAAACTAAATAACCCTAATCTTGCTAATCTTTCTGGGTATTGCAGTCCACCCAGTCCTTTTATTATTTTTGTTGCCCGCCTTTGAACCTGGTTCAAGCTCTACAAAATCTTTTCTGTGCACTGGTGCCCCAAAACTGTACACAAATATTCCATGTGTGTCTCACCAGTGACTAGAATAATAGGGGAATAAGTTCCCAACATGTGCATCTATGCCCCTTTTAATACACCCCCATGATCCCATTTGCCTTGGCAGCTGCTGTCTGACACGTGCTAAAAATTTAAAAATTTACTGTCCACTAGGATTCCCAAGTCCTTTTCCATGTCACTTTTACTCAGCGTTTTTCCATTTAACATGTAATCATGTAATGGATTTTTCCTCCTCATGTGCATAACCTTGCATTTATCAGTGTTAAACCTCATCTGCCATTTCTCTGCCCAGACCTCCAACTTATCCAGATCCCTTTGTTATAAGATATTATCCTCTATTGTGTTGATTACTTTACAGAGCTTAGTATCCTCTGCAAAGATCGATATTCTACTGTGCAATCCATGTGTAAGATCATTAATGAAAATGTTAAAGAGGATAGAGCCCAATACTGAGCCCTGTGGTACCCCACTAGTAACAGGGATCCAGTCTGAGTACGTACCGTTGATTACCACCCAAGGACTCTTGTAAGTCTTCATCTACCTAAGGTATAGTGCATCCTACGTCATCACCTCCAGATGATACCTAGGCTTTAGCTGATGCTAGCACCCCGTCTTTCGGCTGTGACAGGAAATGACAGTGCCACCACATCTAAAAGCCCCCTGACGCTAAACACCAAAGGGCTAGCAGAAACAACAAAAATGGAAGAACATAGCATTACATGTAACATGTCATGGTGCTATTAACTATAGACTTTTAAGAAAGTTGGATGCAGACACTTTTACGTAAGTTGGTTCCCTCCCCCTTACAGACATGTATAATTCCAGGCCAACTCTAGATAAGCACAAATACTTGGCTCAGCATCAGATGTGCCTGTCTTTCTCTCATCTCTGTGCCAGTGGTGGCTTGGCACACAGACCTGGAATGCTACTATCTCACTCTACATTTTCCATCACATTTTCTCCAAGTCACCAACCAGCCCTGTCCACAGGGCATCTCATGCTAGTCCTAACTTGTCTATTTGTAGCAGTCATATTACATGAGGGTAGAGTTCCTCATTGGTATTGTGCCAAACACACAGTTATAGTGATATTACAATCAGGGACGTAATTAGAGAAGGCTGGGCCCAATAGCAAACTTTTAAATAGGCCCCCGACATCACTTTTCCCCGACCACGAACATTTACCAGTGCCTCTCAATAAAAGTCATACAGTTACTAAATAATACAAGAAGCAAATACCTCACCATACATATCACTATCATACTGCTTCCAATCAAATCACGATACCAAGACCAACATTACCAATAATGCTATTACATAAGGACCCAATTATACCGACAGAAGGTGACTACAAATTACCACCCCATAATAACTCAATAATACCCCTATACTATTACTGAATAAAAATCAGTATACGAAGTCCAATTTTACTGCCATGCAGTGATCATATAGTGGTAGACACTAGTTGTACGCAGAACCTCTGCAGACATATAAATTATTATAATTAGTGTTGAGCGATTACGTTGGCTATCGACATTGGGCGATAGTCGATAGTCGGCCACCATCGATAAGGTTTTTCGATAGTCGATAGTCGATCATCTCCGATGACCATTAAAGTCTATGGGAGAGCAACAACACCTTCATTCTTACACCCAAACAGGGCTGGAGAAGCTGGAATTAACAGCCACAACAATCAAATGGATACCTGCTACATCTTAGGCACAACACTTAGGCTATAAAAGCCACAGAAAAAAAGTCACACACCATTCACTATCCCTGTCTTGTACCATAGCATGACCCTTAAACCTGCATCACCCACAAATTAAAAAGTGCCAGAAGGCAGAATTATTTGAACCATCATTTTACTTGAACTGGACATTGAATATCCCTGTCCTGGAACGCAGCATGACCCTAAAAACCTGCATGACCCACAGATTAAAAAGTGCCGGAAGAAAGTAGTCTTTGAACCACCATTTTATTTGAACTGGACATTGACAAACCCTGTCCTGGACCGCAGCATGACCCTTAAACCTGTCTGACCCCCAGATTAAAAAGTGCCGGAAAAAGGAGTCTTTCAACCACCATTTTAGTTGAACTGGACATTGACAAACCCTGTCCTGGACCGCAGCATGACCCTTAAACCTGTCTGACCCACAGATTAAAAAGTGCTGGAAAAAGGAGTCTTTCAACCACCATTTTAGTTGAACTGGACATTGACTATACCTGTCCTGGACCGCAGTATGACCATTAAACCTGTCTGACACCCAGATTAAAAAGTGCCGGAAAAAGGAGTCTTTCAACCACCATTTTAGTTGAACTGGACATTGACAAACCCTGTCCTGGACCGCAGCATGACCCTTAAACCTGTCTGACCCACAGATTAAAAAGTGCCGGAAAAAGGAGTCTTTCAACCACCATTTTAGTTGAACTGGACATTGACTATACCTGTCCTGGACCGCAGTATGACCCTAAAACCTGTCTGACCCCCAGATTAAAAAGTGCCGGAAAAAGGAGTCTTTCAACCACCATTTTAGTTTCACTGGACATATACTGTCCCTGTCCTGGGCCACAGCATGACCCTTAAACCTGTCTGACCCCCAGATTAAAAAGTGCCGGAAAAAGAAGTCTTTCAACCACCATTTTAGTTGAACTGGACATTGACAAACCCTGTCCTGGACCGCAGCATGACCCTTAAACCTGTCTGACCCACAGATTAAAAAGTGCCAGAAAAAGTAGTCTTTCAACCACCATTTTAGTTGAACTGGACATTAACTATACCAGTCCAGGGCTACAGCATGAGCCCCAAACCTGCATGACCTCCAGATTTAAAAAATGCCGGAAAAAGGAGTCTTTCAACCACCATTTTAGTTGAACTGGACATTGACTATACCTGTCCTGTGCCACAGCATGACCCAGGGCCGGAGTTACAGTGGGTGCGGTGAGAGCCCAGGCTGGCGTCCGTCATCTATTAACACGCAGGTTAAAATGCCCTGATGACGCAGCAACGAAAACTGTCATGCTGAAGCAGAGTGCGGAAGCGGAAGTGAGAAAACTCCAGCCTTCCTCAGTACCCACACACCTATCAATGAAGGTCTACAGTTGGTAAGTAAAATAGAATAGCTTTATTAAATATACAAAAATTCATAAAAACCATTAAAAAATGACAGTGAAAATACACAGATACGTGACCACTATGCACACCATCTGGGATAGTTAACAGACCGATATAAGGTCAGGTGACCCCAATATAAGTAATAAGATAACACATTATAATTGCATATAGCCGTACAAGGAGCAATATATAAAAGTATATACCCGACCTTAGTAAGAGGACGTTACACAGAAATCCACAATTTGGACAGATGGAGTGAAAGGATCACGCTCCCCAACGCGCGTTTCGCAGTGCGCTTCGTCCGGGGGTGAACAAACTTTAATGAAGCCTGGTATTTAAATGATGTAGCCATATTTGGTTTCCACCTCTTTATTAATATTAGACCAAACAAAGAAACCTA
>JAODAL010047357.1:0-30010 GCA_025379985.1 Phyllomedusa bahiana
AAAAAATCCCATTTCAATGCAGGTTCAAAGCGAGTCGGGGCTGCACAATATACCCCCCTCCTTTCCAAAGGCCTGTCTGTCTGTCCGTCTCCCCCCCCCCCCCCATTTTCCCACCCCGTGGCTGGACAGCCCTAGATGCTTCTTTAAAAGTCTGTGTTTAACTAAATAAGAACTGAAATTCTCTAATCTACCTATATTCTAATGTTCACAGCTAAAAGCATAGTTGTCTGTATGAATAAAGAGAAGAACTGTGTCTCTGGGCTGAGCTGTATTGAGAGAAAACGCAGCACAAGTTCTTTCTCTAGTGTTAGACACTGAAAGATGATGCTGAACAGGAAACGCTGTTCTATGCAAAACGAGGTCATGTAATTTTTCAGCCAATAAAAACCCATACACATCACAGCCCATGACGTCGCACACCCAGCTCACCCTGTTCTATGCTCTAAGCTGATTTGCTGGCGCCAAAATGACAGGAAGGGCGCGGAAAATGGGTGCGATAGTAATAGATTATCTGCAGATTGTCACCTAAAATATCGCGTGATCGGAAATTTCCGATCCGCTTAAAAATCGTGCCGATTTCAACTTTGTCGATTATTATCTCTCACCCCTAAAAGTAATCGCTTTCAAATACTGGTTGCTTGCTGCAAATTTTATGTGTCAAAAAGGTCATTTTTGTTGGTTTGGGGGTCATGCTACTGTAGAATACACTGTTAGTAAATGTCCTATTGAAAAAATCTTAATTCAAATACTAATTTCTTCTTAGAAATGTTATTGAGTGTCAAAAAGGTCATTTTTGCTGGTTTGAGGGTCATGCTACTGTAGAACACACCATTAGTAAATGTCCTATAGAAAGAAATCTTTTTCTGTTTCTTACCAAACATTTTCTCTTTGTTTTCATCTGACAATTGACATTCTCCCAATACTCTTCTGGATCATCCAAATGCTCCCCTAGCAAAAATTCAGGGCAGGCCTGGGGCATGTAACTGGCTTAAGCAGGGGGACACGTCTGGCACTGCAGGATTTGAGTCCCAAGCGTTGTCGTTTGTTACTGATGGTAGCCTTTGTTACATTGGCCCAGCTCTCTGCAGGTCATTCACTAGATCCCACGGTGTGGTTCTGGGATTTTTCCTCACCATTCTTGTAATCATTTAGACCCAACGTTGTGAGATCTTGTGTGAGCCCCAGATTGAGGAAGATTATCAGTGGTCTTGTATGGTATTTTCTAATTATTGCTCCCACAGTTGATTTCTTCATACCGAGCTGCTTGCCTATTGCAGATTCAGTCTTCCCAGCCTGGTGCAGGGCTACAATTTTGTTTCTGGTGTCCTTTGACAGCTCTTTGGTCTTCACCATAGTGGAGTTTGGAGTGTGACTGTTTGAGGTTGTGGCACATGGTAACTGGCAGGAGCCCCATTTCACTTTTTGCACCAGGGCCCAAGAACTTCAAGTTACGCCTCTGCTTGCAAGTTTTGTACATGATATACTATGATATATGTGGTGGCAGCAAGAACATCTCAACAGTGAAGATGGAGGTTCAGCTGGCAGGGGCATGGTTATAGGGGTGCACCAATATTGGAAATGGCACATGGTAACTGGCAGGTATGCCAATAGGGCAGTACTCCTTTCAGGGGCTCTAATCAAAAAGGGGTCCACTGATATGTTAAAAATAGGAACAAGTAATGGGTAAGGGCCCCCTTTGATTTAGCTGCATGGGCCCCTGAAACGGGTAATAGATGACTAATGGCAGCCCTGGCTACCACTGCTCCCCATATAACTACGGCCATGCCAGCTGAACCTCCATGTTCCCCGTTGGGATGTTCTTGCTGTCACAACATATATCCCATGTTCTTGGGCCCTGATGCAAAAAGTGATAGTGGGCTCCTGCCAGTTACCATGTGCCATTTCTAATACCGTTGTCTTCTTATGTGTCAAAGGGAACCCATAGCAGGCTGCTAGATGCTGCCCCTCCTATAGCTACGCTGTCCTCATCTTTTCAGTTAGCCATTGAAAAGAATGAATTATTTTAGCCTGTGAAATTTTTTCTGTGACTCTTAGAATCAAATTTATTTACTAAGTTGTTCCACTTATCCAGTTTACTGTTATGGATGATAATTCCAGCTTCTCCTCACCTGTATCGGTATAAAAATTAACCTGAACATCTTCTCCCACTTTAATGGGGTTCGAAGTTTGTTTCTAGTTCAACTCGAACTTCGAATCGAATTTCTCAGAATTCGAGGTTCACTAATCACTAGTCAGGAGAGTTAACCCTCACACTGCCTTCCTAAAGAGATAACTAGTACACTAGCTGCAGGGAAGCAGTGAGAAGGTTAACTTTCCTGACTTGTGGTTACAATCAATCAATCAACAGTCAATGATAAGAAGACTCCAGGGAGCTGTACTAATCACTGAATCCCGGGGATATGTTCCTTGGTGCTTTGACACAATGTAGCTCTCGCTGCAGTGAGAGGGTTAACTTTCCTGATTTGTGATTGCAGTTAAGTGATAAGACTTCAGGAGCAGGCAGAGAACTGCTCTGACTACTAAATCCCACAGGGATGCATTCTGTGCCCTGACACACTGCAGCTCTGGCCCTTCTCTCCAGCCCCTCGGGAATACTTATGACAAGTAAGCCTGCAGACGACTGGACAAACTTCCAAGTTTCAGCGGTCACTTAGTTAGGAACAGAGGCTTTAATTAGGCATGATGTCATAAAAAGCTCCATTCGTAACTAGGAGACTGACGTAACTCGGAACATCGTAACTAGCGGACTACCTGTATATTAACGCAATACAGTGACCATATAGTGGTTGAAACTAGTTGTATGTAGGTGCTCTGCAGAATAATAAGTGATTACACTGAAGTTACATTTAGTGACTTACAAGAGACATCTTTTCTGGTTGGAGTCATTCACTTTCCTTCCTCTTCTCCATCTGGCCCAGACTAACTAGGCAGGTAACATGGCCCCCGGTATATAGCCAGGCAGGTAATAGGGCCCACAGTAATATAGTAGGCGGTAATAGGGGTCCCAGTTTATGATTTTTATATATATATTTATATATATATTATATATATATATATATATAATAATATTATATTATATATTATATAAATATAAAAATATAAAAATAACTAATAGGCAGCAAGGCAGCACTCTATAAAAAAGTTCCTTTTGGAAAAATAAAATAATTAGGGTCCCGCGATTAAATGACCGAAAGTCTCCATCCCAGAGATATCCAAAGAAGGTCGCAGAACTCCATTATGGCAAAAAATGAAAAAATTTTTATTCCAACATGCCCAGTGGACGGAGTTTGGCTCCTAGAAGCTTTCTAAAGGGGTGTTTATATGGTTAAGTGCGAGTATATAAAGCAAGTGATCTAATATTATGAGTCATATTTAAATATTCCATATAAACAATTTCATACAAATCCAATATTACACAGTGATAAAACATTAAAAATAGTTACCAGTGAAAAAAAACTGTTTTACAATCTTAATAGATAAAGTCAAATTCATAAATTTTTGGCAGATTACATATAAAATGTGCCATCCGTATATTCATATTTATGATGGGGGCGGACCGAACTCCTCCTCATATCTCTAAATTCAATGAAATATACATAAATCAAAAGAAAAACTCACTCACATGAGTAGCTGTATACCTCAGCGTCCTGCAATCTACAGTGCGCATGACCGGAAATTCCCATATGCTTTAGCACGGGATAATGCATGGCCAACCAAAACAAACATTGCCAACCATATAGAGTCGCGCATGCCGCTGGACCCAACGCCGGCGATCGCGGCCATATTATCTAAGGGCAGGCTTCAACTATGAATCTATTGATCTATATAATATTAATAAAGCGCCATAAATTAAAAGTTTACTGGGGTTAAGTATGGATGAATACCACTCAGAACTACCCATATATGATGAGCAGTGCCAAGGATAAAATAAGACACTTATTCCCGCACCATCTCTGAAACAGGCATGTAGCGCGAATGGCGCTAATATCACACACTACCCCAAATTGGAAGACTCCTCATCCTTATATTTAATTTAAGGCGCTGGCATTATAAGATATTCATATAGATCCAAGCTCAAGAGAGGCAAATGTATCGTATAGGACACGCAAAAAATCCCTATGCAGCAAAATGGCAAAACACAGACAAGACACTCTGTGTGTAAGTTGCAAGAAAAACATTTTTATTCAAAAAATCAAAAAAAATAAAAAAATAATAAAATAAAAAAATATAAAAACATATATATGGAAAAGGAGAAGTAGTTCTTTCTATCCCCATCCAGGTATCTAAAAAAAAAAAAATATACAAAATTAATAATAATGTCTCAAAAGAAATTCTTCAAATATAATTTTCAAAAAATATTTTTACACTATAACCTAAAATCCAAAATCAGAAGTATTATGTACCCCCAAAAAGAACAAAAGGCAAAATACTTTACATTTTCTGGGTGATCTTAAAATCAACGTTTAGGCCATTGGGTTTTAAAGTGCTTTTAAACCTATATATCATTGAAGTTCTTTTTTCTTTAATATTGTAAGGCGATCAGCTCCTCTCCTTAATGGGGCTACACCATCAATAATCATGCACTTAAAATCCCATTCCGTATGGTTCTTTTCCGCAAAATGTTTAGAGACCGGTAGATCCAAGCGTTTTTTTTTTTTTTTACGTATATTATGTCTATGGTTATTTAACCTAGTTTTTAGGTCACAAGTTGTTTCACCAACGTAAATTAAATTGCATGGGCACCATAAGATATAGATGACCCATGACGAATTACACGTATAAAAGGAATTAATTTTAAAACATTCTTTAGAGATAGGATGTATAAATGAACCCCCTTTATTTATAACTCGGCAATTAATACAATTTAAGCATGGGTAAGTTCCTCGATTTTGTTTGCCCAAAAAGGTTTGTTTTCCCTTTAATTTAATTATATCATTTTATATATGTATATAGGTATCATGGCCCCCAGTATACACATAATTAGATAATATTGCCCCCATTGCATATATAATAAGATAATATGGCCCCAGTATATATATATATATATATATATATATATATATATATATATATTATTTTAAAATATATATATATATATATATTTTTATATTATAAAATATTTTATATATATATATATATATATATATATATATATACATATGTAATTAGATAATATGGTCCCAGTATATATATAATTGGATAACATGGCCCCAGTATACATATAATTAGATAATATGGCCCCCAGTATATATAATAAGATAATATGGCCCCCAGTGTATATATATTTAAGGTATTTTAGGTCTAAATGAGTAAGCAATTTTTTCCATATGTCTCATTTTTTTCGTTTTTTAATCACCACGTTACAAGAACCTTAAAGGAGTTGTCCGGGCCCGTACATCCCAACTGCATAGTAAGCATGCATCTTTAATGTGCTTTGTGCAGCCAACCACAGGCCACAACAGTCACTGTGCAGCCGGGATGTATGGGCCAACCACTTGGATGAAACTGGAGTGTTACAGAGGTAATACTTTTTTATTTTTAATTATACCCCAGCAGACGAAAGGACTTTTGTAATTCTCAGACAACCCCTTTAAGTCATTTATCAACACAGACAAGGCTTGTTTTGTTTTACGTTTTATAGAAATAGTAATTCCGCCATTGTTTCTTTTTTGTTTTTGTCTTTTTTTTGCATTAAAATTAATTATTCTAAGGGTCAGTGTAATTACCAAACACTCCTATTTCTTAAATGTCTTTCTACTTTTAGAAAACAGAAACACTTAAAAAAAAAATGTGTGTCTCCGCATATCAAGACTAATATTTTGTTATTAATCAAGCTGTACAAGGATTGTTTTTTTTGCTGGAAGACTTGTGGTTTTCATTGGTGCCATTTTAGGGTGACTTTTTTGCCATTTACTAATCTATTGAGAACAATCAGTCCCTTCCCCACCAATTACCCTTAGGCCTCGTTCACACGGCTTATTTCTGGCATGGATTGCAGCCGTATTGCGCGCCGTACTGCGCTGCAGTACGGCTGAAATCCATGCCAGGCATTACGGTAATCCATAGTTTTCATAGAGAACTATGGATTCTGTCTCTCCTCCCCGCCGAGTGGGGAGAAAGTGACTTGCACATTATCCCGGCGGGATACGCGCCGTGGATAATGGCTGTCTATGGGTCCGGCGACCTGCCGCCCCCGCCCCGTACATACGCCGTAATTGCGGGCGAAATTTGTCCCACAATTACAGCGTGTTTAAGCCATGTGACACATCGCCTTATAGGTCACAGGCTGCTTTAGGACTGCAAGGGGTCAGGACCGGCTGAGGAAAGGTTGCATTTTTTTTAACTATCACAAAGATGACACTATAAAGGAATGTTCATACGACGTGTTTACTCTGTGACGGGATATGTTTTTAGATGCATGTTTGGATCCGTGTTTCGGACCTTAAACTGACCCAAACATGAATCTAACAATGTGCAGTGTGTTTTACATTGCTTTCAATGTAAAACAAGCATCGGCGTTCAGAGGAGTGATAGCCGATGCGTGTTTACTTGTGTCTTTCTGATGCGTCTTTCGGATCTGTTCAAAGAATTGACATGTCAATTCTTGATCTGAAAGATGCAGCAGATACCCTAGTCAAAACGCATCCAAACACACATCTGCGTGTTGGATACGATCGACCCTGCATTTTTTAATGCATTTTTCGGATCCAAAAGTGGATTCAACATGCTGTGTGAACATACTCGTAAGGAAGGAACTGCCTACTAACTGACTAAGAACTAATTACCTCATTAGGGGCCCTACCTTGCTTTATAAAGGACTACCTAACTAATTAGAAGGAGCTTCCTACAAAGTTGGATGGCTACCTACTAAATGTGAAAAGTCTGCCTAACTCATGCTCCGGGACACTCCCGCAAATGGGGGCCTTCTCCCGCCCTCCCACAAAGGATGGTTAAACCTCCCACAGCTGAGCAGCTGCTGGAGGTTCTTTCTATAAGCAGCATCAGGGCAGCATCTCTTGACGCTGACATGAAGCCACTGACCACCGCTGCCCTCAGCGATGCTCTCATAGCTTCCTGCATCACCCCAAAAATAAATAAAGCACACATATTTGGTATCACCACGTGCGTAACGACCTACCCTATAAATTTGTCACATTATTTAACCTGCACGGTGCATGCTGTAAGAAAAAGAAAAACAGTCACTGAATTGCGATTTTTGTTCATCCGACGGCACATAAAATGGAATAAAAAGCGATCAAAAACTCATATAAACACCAAAGTGGTACCAAGTAAAACATCAGTTCATCCCGCAACTTAATCCCTTACACAGCTCTGTATATGGAAAAATAAAAAAATTATGGCTAGCAGAAGACAGTGATGCATAAATATTGCTTTACACAATATTTAAAAAAATCAAGTGATTCCACATAAAAAAATATATACATTGAATATTGTCATAATCATTTTGACCCAGGGAGTAAAAATTATTTGTCATGGATACTGCATGGTGAGCGCTGTTAAAAATAAAAACAAAAAAACACTACTACGATTGCAATATTTTCTTCACTCTGCCTTCCAAAAAATGGATTTAAAAGCGATAAAAAAGCCTTGCCTCCCAAAAAATGATACCAATAAAAACGTCAAATCATCCTGCAAAAAACAAGCTATAATACAGCTCCGTAAGCAGACAAATAAAAAACTTATGACTCTCAGATTCTGGCGATGCAAAAACGTGTTTTACTTTTTGAATAAAAGTGTTTTTATTTTGTAAAAGCAGTAAAACATAAAAATATACAAAATGGTTATTGCTGTAATCGCATTGACCTGCTGAGTAAAGCTAGCTGTCATTTATATCGCATGGTGGCGGCTGTAAAAAATAAAAATTTAAAACACTACCTGGATTGCTTTATTTTGTTCAAAATGCCTCACAAACCTTAACAAAAAGTGATCAAAGCATCATATGCAACCTATAATGGTATCAATAAAAACCTTAACTGATCCCGCAAAAATCAAGTCCATAATCAGCTCAGTATACAGAAAAAGAAAAAAGTTATGGCCATCAGACTGTAATGACATAAAAACGCAATTTTTTCTAAACGCATTTCTATTGTGTAAAAGTAATAAAACACAAAACTATATAAAATTTATATTACTGTAATTGTACCAACGCACAGTTAAGTTACTGCGGAACTGCATTTTTTTCCACTCATTTTCATGGCCCAATGCAAAAAAAAACTCTGGAACACCTGTGCGCCCAAAATACACAATACATCTCTAGATGAGATCCATGAGGGGTGTTGAATCCAAAATAAGGGCGACTTCTGGAAGGTTTCATCTGTTCTGGTACTTTGGGGACTTTGCAAATGTGATATGGAACCCACCAAAATCTGCGTTCCAAAAGCCAAATAGCACTTCCTCCACTGTTTGCCCTGCCATATGCCCAAACAGCAGGTTACACCTACATGTAGGGTATTACCGAGCTAAGAAGAAATTGCATAACAAAATTTGAGCTGCTTTTTTCCCAGGATTCTATACCGGGTGCCCCTGCGACCCTCACCCGGGTCGCAGGTGCACCCGTGTCCCTCCGGCAAGCGGCGCCGCGACCTGCATGTCGGGCTGTGGATGCGCTCGTCCCTCCGGCCAGGTCCCTGCCTACACACCCAGCCGCGCTCCTCCCGAAGCTCCTGTCTCCTGGTGCGCGCATCTCCGCTTCCTAGGGCGCGCGAGCGTCGGCACTGTTAAATTTAAAGGGCCAGCGCACCGGTAATTGGGCATTGCCGGTCGCTGCCCCTATTTAAGTCTGCCCCTTCCTGATCCTCTTGCCGGATCTTTAGTGCCTCACCGCCTACTGAGAAAGTGTTCTAGTGTCTTGTTCTGATTCACCGTGTACCGTACCTTATCGCCTCCGTCTCTTGACCACAAACCTTGCTGCCTGTCCTGACCTTCCTGCATGTCCCCGACTCCGAGTTTTGTCTTACGTCAGGAGCAGCGACCTGGTAGACTACCACCGCAGCAAGTCCATCCCGCTTTGCGGTGGGCTCTGGTGAATACCGGGACCTACTTAGATTCCGCTCCTTGGCGTGGCTTATACCATCGCTTGCAGTGGTCCAGAGGATCCACTACTGCTAATCGTGATAGTAAGATCCGGCCATGGATCCCACCAAAGTGCCTCTGCTGACCTTACCACCCTCGTGGCTCAGCAATCCCAGCAGATCAAGCAACAAGCACAGCAACTCGGTCATCTCTCTGGCATGATGCCGCAGCTCCTTCCCGCGCAGCAGCAGCAACCGACTCCTGTGGCTCCCGCTGCGTCTATGGCTTCCGCATCGTCTGCTGGTCCTAGGCTTCATCCATGCCGTCAAAATTCGATGGGGACTCCAAGGCCTGCAGGGGCTTTATCACCCAATACTCTATGCATATCGAATTGATGGGGAGTCAGTTTCCTATCGAAAGGTCGAAGGTGGCGTTTGTGGTCAGCCTTCTCCCCGGGAAAGCCCTGGCTTGGGCTACTCCCGTCTGGGACAGAGACGACCCGGTCACAGCCAACCTTGCCACGTTCCTCACCGAGTTCCGCAGCGTATTTGAGGAACCTTCCCGAGCCTCGTCTGTCGAAACCGCCTTGCTAAATTTGCGCCAAGGAGACTCTTCCGTTGGCGAGTATCCGGTGCAATTCCGCACCCTGGCCTCAGAACTGTCGTGGAATGATGCGGCATTGGCTGCCACCTTTAAGAAGGGCGTCTCCAGCCAGATCAAGGATGCCCTATCCGCCCGCGATCTTCCGTCTTCCCTGAGTGACCTTATCCCCCTGGCCACTCGGATCGACGTCCGTTTCTCGGAGGGCAAGAAGAGCTCCGTCAGGAGTGCGAACCGGCCAGGACACGTCGTCTTCCACGCCTTGCTCCCATATTCCAAAGCCCGCCACAGCAGCCCTCCCTGCCAGCCACCGAGGAAGCCATGCAAGTGGACAGAGCCCACCTGTCTTCGCAGGAGCTGTCTCGACGACGTGAGGAGAACCTGTGCCTTTACTGTGCCAGCCCTGAGCACTTCCGCACGGGCTGCCCGCTCCGTCCTCAGTGTCCGGGAAACGCACGCACCTAGGCTACGTGGGAGAGGTGTCCCTAGGTGTGAACAATCCCTCTCCTCGCTTGACCAGGCCTGTACTGGTCGGGTCCGTATCTGGAATCCAGTTTCAAACTTTGGCTTTACTGGGCTCCGGATCAGCCGGAAACTTCATGGATGCCGCCTTGGTGTCTAAGCATAACCTCTCCGTGGTCCGCCTGGAGAAACCACTAGCCATTTCCTCTCTCAGCGGGGAGATCCTCAGTGACCCGGTTCAGTTCTATACTGAACCCTTGTCCCTTCAAGTGGGGGCATTACATAGGGAGAGACTTGCGTTTTATGTACTACCCTGGTCTTCCTCAACTATTTTTCTGGGCCTCAAGTGGTTGCAACACCATGCCCTGGTGCTAGATTGGTAGACGGGCAAAGTTATGCATTGGGGGCAAGATTGTCGGTCTCGCTGTCTGGTGGCACCCCGCCCAGTGATTCCCGCTTCTCCTCCAGTATCGTCTAAACCTTTGGCGGGCCTTTCCGCCCCGTACCAAGAATTTGCGGACGTTTTCTCCAAGAAGCAAGCAGAGACGCTACCTCCTCATCGCCCTTACGACTGCCCTATCGACCTGCTGCCTGGTAATTCTCCTCCCCGGGGTAGGGTCTACCCGCTGTCCGTGCCGGAGATGCAGGCTATGTCTTCCTATATTCAAGAAAACCTTCTGAAGGGGTTCATTCTCAAGTCCTCCTTTCCAGCCGGGCCCGGGTTCTTTTTCGTGGAAAAGAAAGATGGCTCCCTACGTCCATGTATCGATTACTGCTGTCTCAACAAGATCACCATAAAGAACCGATACAACTTGATGTTGATTAAAGAGCTTTTTTGACCGACTCCGTGGAGCCAGGATTTTCTCCAAACTGGAACTACGAGGAGCCTACAACCTTATTCGGATTCCTGAAGGAGACGAATGGAAGATTGCTTTCAACACCCGCGATGGGCACTTTGAGTACCTGGTCATGCCCTTCGGGCTCTGCAATGCACCTGCCATCTTCCAAGAGTTTGTCAATGACATATTAAGGTATCTCCTGAACACGTGTCTATCTGGATGATATTCTGGTGTTCTCTGCCAATCTAGAATCCCATCAAGTCCATGTGCGGCAGGTCCTCAGGCATTTAAGGGCTAACCACCTCTATGCCAAGCTCTAAAAGTGCCTGTTCCATCAGAAGATTCTTCCATTTCTCGGCTACATTATCTCCGACAAAGGCCTGCAGATGGACCCCACTAAATTGTCGGCCGTTCGGCAGTGGCCACGACCTATGGGCCTCCGAGCCATACAGAGGTTTTTGAGTTTCGACAATTACTATAGACAGTTCGTACCACATTTCTCCTCGCTGGGGTCGCCTATAGTGGCGCTAACCAAGAAGAGTGGTAATCCGAAGCTCTGGCCACCAGCGGCAGAGGAAGCCTTTTCTAAGTTGAAGTCTGCTTTCGCTTCTGCACCTGTACTCTCTCGGTCAGACACGGAGAAACAGTTTTTTTTCTAGAGGTCGACACCTCCTCGGTGGGGGCCGGGGCTGTGCTTACCCAAAAAGAGCCCAAAGGCAAGACCCTCACGTGTGGGTTTTTCTCCAAAACCTTTTCTGCCGCAGAAAGAAACTACTCCATTGTCGACCAGGAATTACTGGCCATCAAGCTGGCCTTGGAGGAATGGCGCTATCTCCTGGAGGGAGCTCGTCACCCGGTCAATATCTACACTGACCACAAGAACCTCCTGTATCTCCAGACAGCCCAACGACTAAATCCACACCAAGCTCGATGGTCCCTCTTCTTTTCCCGGTTCAATTTTCGAATTCATTTCCGCCCAGCGGAGAAGAATGTCAGGGCTGACGCTCTCTCCCGTGCATCATTCCTCCGGAACGGCTGATCTCTGCTGCGCCCGTTGACCTGCAACGAATTCCTCCCGGCAAAACATACGTACGACCGACTCTATGGAAGAGGGTACTGTCTTGGGGTCATTGCTCTTGTGTGGCTGGGCACCCAGGGGTGCAGAAATCTTCCTCTCTTATCTCCCGGTTTTATTGGTTGCCTGGTCTGGTCTAAGATGTTTGTGAGTTTGTGGAATCTTGCGCTTCCTGTGCCCATAACAAGTCGCCTCGTCTCAAGACGGCAGGTCTGCTTCAGCCACTGCCGATTCCCAGCTGTCCTTGGACCCACGTGGCTATGGACTTTATTATTAATCTTCCTCCTTCCTCTGGTAATACCGTTATCTGGGTGGTCACGGATCGGTTCTCCAAAATGTCTCACTTATTCCTCTGTCAGGTCTACCCTCTGCTCCCCGTCTCGCTGGTCTGTTTTTTTCAACACATCTTTCAGATCGGGGGGTCCAATTTCTTTCCAAGTTCTGGCGCTCCCTCTGTGCCCAACTCCAAGTGAAACTGGACTTCTCTTCGGTCTACCATCCTCAGTCTAATGGGCAAGTGGAGAGAGTTAATAAGATTCTGGGCTACTATCTGAGCCACTTCATCTCTGCACATCAGGATGATTGGTCCAACCTGTTACCGTGGGCTGAGTTCTCTTACAACTCTTTAGACTCGGAATCTGCCAGTGCTGCTCCCTTCTTCATTGTCTACTGACCACATCCGCACCCACCTCTCCCCCTCTCTGTTTCCTCCGAGGTTCCAGGCGTGGAGGAGTTGGTCCAGGACCTAACGGCCATCTGGGATCAGACACACCAATCTCTACTCCGGGCTTCCGCTCGTATTAAGATACAAGCTGACAAAAAACTAAGACCTTATCCAATCTTCTCTCCTGGTGACAAAGTGTGGTTGTCGGCTAGGTATATCCGCCTCAAGATCCCCAGCTATAAGCTTGTCCCTCGTTTCTTGGGACCGTTCGAGGTGCTGAAGCGCATCAACCTAGTAGCATATAAGCTCTGCCTTCTATGCGGGTCCCGAACTCCTTCCATGTCTCTCTTCTGAAGCCGGTCATCCTGAATTGTTTCTCTCGGAAAGTTGCTCCTCCTACTCCTGAGGCTGACGCCATCAACGTCTTTACTATAAAAGAGATTCTGGATATGAAGATGGTCAGAGGGAAGCTTAATTTCCTTATTGACTGGAAGGGGTTCCGGTCTGAAGAAAGGTCCTGGGAACAAGAAGACAATATTCTGGACCGTAATGTTATCCGGAGATTCCTTCAGGCCAGAAAGAGGGGGAGGCCGAAGGGGGGGTACTGTCACGGGTGCCCCTGCGACCCTCAACCCGGGTTGCAGGTGTACCCGTGTCCCTCCGGCGAGCGGCGCCGCAACCCGCATGTGGGGCTGTGGGTGCGCTCGTTCCTCCAGCCAGGTCCCTGCCTACTCACCCAGCCGCGCTCCTGCCGAAGCTCCTGTCTCCCAGCGCGCGCGCCCTAGGAAGCGGGTGCGCGCGTCAGCACTGTTAAATTTAAAGGGCCAGCGCACCGGTAATTCGGCATTGCCGGTCACTGCCCCTATTTAAGTCTGCCCCTTCCTGATCCTCTTGCCAGATCTTTAGTGCCTCACCGCCTACTGAGAAAGCGTTCTAGTGTCTTGTTCTGATTTACCGTGTACCGTACCTTCTCGCCTGCGTTCGACCACGAACCTTGCCGCCTGTCCTGACCTTCCTGCCTGTCCCTGATTCCGAGTTTTGTCTTACAATTCTGTACCACGCTACAACTTGGCTGCCGCTGCAAGCAAGTCACGTCAGGGGTAGCAGCAAGTCCATCCCGCTTTGCGGCGGGCTCTGGTGAATACTGGGACCTACTTAGATTCCGCTCCCTGGCGTGGCTTATACCATCGCTTGCGGTGGTCCAGAGGATCCACTACTGCTGATCGTGACAGATTCCTTGTAAAAATTAAACATTTGTAGCTTAAATTGCAGATTGTTGGAAAAAAATATGGGCGACATGTATGATCGGGCTTTTCGCCCGTTTTTTGGCGTATACTGCGCCTCCCAGCCCGAATCCCGCTGGGAGGCGCAAAGAAATAAACATGATTTTATTGATGTAATATTTTTTTTTCGTTACCTCCATATTACTATTCGTTTTATATACATATCGGGACAACTTCTGTAGTGTTATAATTTGATTTCGGCCATGTACAGTTTTATATCAGATTGCATTAGAAAAACCCATAGGAGCGTCGCTCGCCTCCCATTGGTCCAAATAACGGCGCCTCTATCAACTTCGCCAATCCCAGAGTGCGCTCAGAATTTCTTTTCCCCATAGAACTCTATGAGAAAGTAGCTCGCGCTCTGATTGGCTAAGCTGGACGAGCCCCCGCCGCTTCAACCAATCAGCTCGTTTCTAGCATTTTCACTGTATTTTGAATTATCCCGCCGTGGATTCTGATTGTTCTAAACTTATCCATAGACTAGAATGGGTCTTTGTCGCTCCAATTATGATTGGTCAATAATACTCCATAGGCTAGAATGGGTCTCTTCGCCCTATTCTGATTGGCTGAGCTAGCCAGGTCCCCGGTAGCTTAACCAATCAGCTCTTTTCAGCATTTTTACTGTATTTTGAACTATCCCGCCGTGGATTCTGATTGGTCTAAACTTCCCCATAGATTTTAATGGTTCACTGTCGCTCCTATTCTGATTGGCCGGTTTATGCCGACCAATCAGAATAGATTTCTGATTTTGAATTACTGTATTTCCCGGCAATTTCCAATATCCTATTCCTGAGAATGTTGAATGCCTTTATAAAGGCGATTTTTGATTCATACTCCGCACCGACATTTGGAATGATTTCTCGCTGTTCCAGGCTGTCTCGAATCAGAACTGTATTTCGGCGCAGCCCCGCACGGCGCCTAAGTCCCGCACTGCGCCCATGTCCCCGCACTGTGCCCCCCCACACACTGGCGAGGCGCAGGGACTTTTCCCCGCATGTATGAGTGCGCTACCTCCGGCGGCGAATCATAGGCGCAGCGCCGCACGCGCCCGGTCCCCGCACTGCGCCCCAAAACACAGGCGAGGCGCGCGGACTTTTCCCCGCATGTATGACCGCACTACCTCCGGCGCCGAATCCTAGGCGCAGCGCCGCACTGCGCCTCGGACCCGCACTGTGCCTTAAACACAGACGAGGCGCGGTGGACTTTACATTGTATGTATGAGCGTGCCCCGGCCCCGACATAAATCAGGCGCAGATTCCGCCAGAAAACTGGCGGAAAGGTGCGTCCCGACCCAGCGGGATTCATACATGTGGCCCTATGTTTTTCATTTTCAGAACCTAACTCTAAAAAAATTTGTGAAACACCTCTGGGGTCGATCTACTCACTACACCCCTGGATATATTACTTAAGGCGTGTAGTTTCCAATATGGGGTCTTTTTAGGGGAGTTTATTAAGTTTTAGCACCTTAAGGTGTCCGCAAACTTGGAATGGCGGCTAAAGAAAATGAAACTCCAAAGTAGGTGGTAGGTGCTCCTCGTACTCTGAGGCTGGTGGTTGAGCCGAATAGTGCACCAGGGCCACATAAGGGATACCTCTAAAAATGTAAGAATATTGGGAATTGATGTTAAGTTTCATTTACCTGGTCACATCTACCGTGTTCCTGTGAATCATGGATGAAAATTTAAAATCTGCAAAAATAAGTGAAATTTTTAAATTTCACCTCCACTTTCCTTTAATTTCTGTGAAATACCTGATGTGTTAACAAACTTCCTACATGCTTTTTTAAATACTTTAAGGGGTCTTGTTTCTTAGGTGGGTTCATTTATGGGGATATCTAACATACAGGCCCCTTGAAGCCACGTTAGAACTGGACTGGTCCCTAAAAAAATCTATTTTGCAAATTTTTTTAAAAATGTGAAAATTACTACTAAATTGCTAAGCCTCCTAATGTCTTAAAAATTTTTAAAAAAAAAGACATTTAAAAAGGATGCCAACTTACAGTAGACATATGGTAGATGCTAGTTATTAACTATTTTGCGTGGAATAACCATCTATCTGTCTTACACGCAGACATTTTTGAACTTTGAAAATGGCCAATTTTTTTCAACTTTTCACAATATTTTGATATTTTTCACAAGTAAACAAGGATTGTATAGACCAGAATTTCTTACTAACTTAAAGCACAATGTGTTACGAAAAAAAAACAGTCTCTGAATCACATGATAAAAGTGTCAAAAAGTTATTCTCACATAAAGGGACACATGTCAGATTTTAAAAACAACCCTCTGTCAGGAAGGCCAAAACTGGCGGTAAGGGGTTAAATGTATTTTTTGAGAACAGTAGCAAAACATGAAAATATAAGAATGACGTATAACTGTAATCTATTGACCCACAGCAAAAGTAACATGTTATTTGATTATGCACAGTAAATGCAAAAAGAAAGACAGAAATGTTATTTTTTTGGTCATCTCACCACTTTCAAAAAAATGTCACATGCAGAGAGGATGTTTCTGCCACTGAAGCAAAACTATAGAGTATAGCTCATAACCTGCATGTGATCAGATGTCTAAGCTGCATCTACAGATAAATATCAATAGTAGGGGCAGTGGGTATAACCCCTTAAGGACAGAGCTGTCTTAACAGAATTATGGGCCCCTGGACAGAGCTGTTTACTGGTCCCCCAACCAATACAACCACTCACAGGAATAAATATTTACATTATCGCTGTTGAACATAGTTTAACCTCTTACCGAGTCATACATCCTTGTTCCAGTAATGTTCGATCTAGTGGGATTACTCAGTATCACCACTACATTGAAATCTGGTGTCAACTGCTAAATGCATCTGATACTGGTACTTAACAAGGAATGAACCCGGCTCTGTTCTATGCTGATAAACCACCTGTCCGCGGCATCTAAATGAATGAGAAAGGGTGCTGTGCAAGGCGGGGTGCTGATTGGTTAACATGGCAGCTGCAAGCCTTATGAAGGTTTCCATTGCTGCCATGTCTACCATTTTATCACTTCAGTACACTTCAGCCTGCAAAAAATACTTCATCACGCAGATCCATAGGTGGAAGTACAAAAAAAAGTTTTTGTTCTCAGAAAATTGTGCTACAAATTTAAGAACTAGAAAAGGTTTTGATTTTTTTACGGTACTAAAACTTAAAAAACACTCTGCATATTTGGTATCATCGGAATCATATCAACCTGCAGAAGAAAGATAACATATTATTTATACCGAAGAGTGGACGTTGTAAAAACAAAACCCCCACAACATGACGTAAGAATGTTTTTTTTCACATTTTGCCAAACTTGGAATTTTTTTCGGTTATTCAGTATATTCTATGGTACAGTTAATAACACCATTAAAACGTACATCTTGTCCCGCAAAATAGAAGCCCTTATATGTCTATGTATGTAGAAAAATAAAAAAGTTATGGCTCTGGGAAGGCGGGGAGGGAAAAACGAACATGCTGAAAAAAATGCATTGGTCCTAAGGGGTTAAATGAGTTGCTGCATGGCCTGGTATGACTCATATAACCTCTCCATCATGGCTACACAGCAACTCATATAAGCTGTTTGTCACGTCAAGGGGCGTGCAGAGAGCCCCACCGGAACCCAGCCCACTGTCCCTGCCTACTTGACGTGCTGCCCTAGGTGGCAGACGGCAACTGGACGACAGTCCCTGCGCTGCTAAAGTGCTGGGGCCGTCAGAAGGAAGAATAGTCAGACAGTCCAGGTCAATAACCAGAATCAGAAACGCCAAGCCACAAATCAGAATCAGAGAGAAAAATGTAAACAAGCTGAGGTCAAACACGAACGGGAGTGAAGTACAAAAACAGATGACAAGCCGAGGTAAGTAAATAAGCCGGGGTCTGGTACACAAGTAAACAGCACAATACAAGACACAAGGAAACTAGGCAGCCAAGAAATATCACAGGCGCAGCCCTCAGCGAGCAGTTAAATGTGATTCCCGGATACCGCCCCTGCAGCTGATTGGAGCGGCCTCCGGGTCCTCCCATTGGCTGCTGCAACACGCCCCCTGTCCGGAGTGGCTGGGCGTCTGTCACTCACACAGCTTCCAGCAGAATGACTATCAGGGTAGGGTCACTGATCAGCTGCTGCAGAACGTTGCTCCCTGAAGACTGAGCGCCGCCTAACCCTGACAGTACCCCCCCTTTTAGGAGGAGCCACTGGACCCTTCCCAAGTCTGGGTTTGTCTGGGTGAGATTCATGGAACTCCCTTATCAGGTGATTGGCAGGGATGGATGTCGCCGGCACCCATGAACTCTCCTTAGGACCATAACCCTTCCAGTGGACCAGGTACTTCAGCGACCTTTGGACTTTACGGGAGTCCAAGATCCGGGCGACTTCATATTCTAACTCCCCCTCTATACAAAGGTCTAGAGGGCGGAGTCACAGGCTGAATATACCTCTTAAGAAGTGCACGATGGAACACATTATGTATACGGAGAGAAGAGGGTAATTTGAGACAATATGCCACTCGGTTAATCACCTCCTGAACCACATATGGACCTACAAATCGTGGAGTGAGTTTACCAGAAGGAACTTTTAATAGCAGATTTCAGGTGGATAACCATACTCTATCCCCAACAGCAAACCCTCTAGAACAAAGATGCGGCCTATCAGAATTTTTCTTCTAGATGCTCTGGGTATGAACCAAGTTCTTCTGAACTTGGGCCCAGGCTGTGCACAGATCTTTAATGATAACATCCACCCCGCTGTGATCAGACGTAGCACTCGAAAAAGATGTATGCCTCGAGTGAAAACCATAATTACAGTAAAATGGTGAGGTACCAGACGAGCTACTATCCTGATTGTTAATGGCAAACTCTGCCAACGGTAAGTATTTTACCCAGTCTACCTGCCGATCAGATACATAACAAAGGAGTTTTTGAGTTACCATTTGATTTACCCTCGCGGTCTGCCCATTAGTCTCTGGGTGGAAGGCAGAGGAGAAGGACAGAGTGATATCCAGAGACTTGCAAAGGGCTCTCCAAAACCGAGACACGAACTGAACCCCTCTCTCAGAAACAATCTTCTCCGGTAACCCATGCAGTTTGATAATATATTTGATAAACAGTTCAGCAAGTTTTTTGGATGACGGTAACCCCCTTAAAGGAACAAGATGGCACATTTTGCTGAAACGGTCCACTACCACCCAAATAACCGTTTTGCCCTCCGAAGGAGAAAGGTCCGTCATGAAATCCATGGAAATATGGGTCCACGGATGTTTAGGTATAGGTAGAGGGCAAAGTTCGCTAGGAAGACGAGTTCTGGGAAACTTTGCCCGAGCGCAGACTTCACAAGATGCCACATAGGCCTCAACATCACGAGACAATGACGGCCACCAGTAAATATGAGAAATCAGCCTCTTTGTGAAAGACACCCCAGGATGTCCAGATAAAACAGAATCATGAAATTATTTTAACAATCGTACCCGGAGCTGAGTGGGGACAAAGACCTTCGAAACAGGACAATTGGTAGGTCTCAAATCCTGGTGGGTCTTAATCTCCCTGGTTAAATCAGGGGAAATAACTGAGACAACAGTCTCCTTGGGCAATATAGGTACCGGATCCTCTGTATTGCCCAGTATGACAACACACTGTTGTCCCCACTTGATTAATTCTCCTGAATTCCAGTCAAACACCGGGTTATGTTTCTGAAGCCAGGGCAACCCCAAAACCACATCAGCGGGCAGCCCCTCGGCCACAGCTTCCCTATCAGGGTCATCAAAAAGTATGCCTAAAGAGGCAAAGAACTTGTCCACAGAAGAAAATTCTGGTGATTCAGGGGGTAAAGAAAATGCCCACTCCTGAGGGGGACCCTGAAGTAGGGGCATAACTATTCCCACTTTCTGCTCCTCATTGCCCGAGGTACGTGGGCGGAGCCTAAAATACAGGCGACATCCATCCCTAAATGTCAAAAAGGCCCTTCTGTTGCCTGACAATCTATCAGGCAGCTGAATCGGGGGTTCCACAGAGGAGGCAAATAATACAGGAACACTCTGACTTAGGGTAATTTCCTGCTGCTGTACCCTCAGTGCCAGATCCTGGACTAGCTGGGTAAGCCCTGCATTGCTTCTCCCAAAGGGGCTATCATGGGTTCATAGCGTGGAGAGTAGAAGGGTTTTCAGCCTGTGATTAATGTCACTTTAAAGGGGGAACGAGCCAGACGGAACCCAGCCCACTGGTCTCTGCTCCTTGATGTGCTGCCTAGGCGGCAGACGGCAACTGGACGTAAGTCCTGCGCTGCCTAAAGTGCTGGGGGCCGTCGAAGGAAGAATAGTCAGAAGTCGGGTCAATAAACCAGAAATCAGAAACCCCAAGCTCAAATCAGAGCCAGAGAGAAAAACGAAACAAAGCCAAGGTCAAACACGAACGGTAGGAATCCAAAAACAGATGACAAGCCGAGGTAAGTAAACAGCACAATACAAAACACAAGGAAACTAGACAGCCAGGAAATATCACAGGCGCAGCCCTCAGCGAGCAGGGAGTTTTTTAATTTTGATTCCCGATCCCGCCCTGCAGCTGATTGGAGCGATCTCCGGGTCCTCCCATTGCTGCTGCAACCCCGCCCCCTGTCCGGAAGTGGCTGGGCATCTGTCATCAAAACAGCTTCCAGCACAATGACTATCAGGGTGGGGTCGCTGATCAGCTGCTGCAGAACATTGCTCCCTGCAGACTGAGCGCCGCCTAGCCCTGACACTGTTATATGGTAGAGCAACTGCATGCCGTCAGCCATCCTGACCTTTGTCACTGTCGCCTAAAGCCCATGTGTACTTTTACTGATCTGAGCCGGGACCCATAGGAGCGATGCAGTTTAATGGATGATGTTGCTGGCGGCTACTGAGAGGGTACTGGGAGAGAGGCAGGTATGAGCTGGGGACGTCATGTGAAGGAGATTCAGCAGCTTACACTTCCCGGCAGGGAAGAAGAATGACCGAAGGGGACATGCCACAGCCCTGCTTTCACTGCTGACTGCCGGCTGCCGGAGCATGACTTATTGCAGTGCAGTGAAAGCAGAGTAACAGCAGCCTCTGTCATTTCAATATAGTCACAGAAAAATTTGTGTCTTTACTAACTCCTGGTGGGCCTCTGTGCTCAAGGGGCCCCCAGGCAGTCGCCTACCCTGTCCAATGGAAAAATTGGCACTGCATAAGGATGCAGCTAGCTTTGTCTCTGTATGTGGTAATAACTTGGGATAAGTTTTACTTATCCAAGTGATTCTGAGAATGTTTTCTTGTAACTTATTGTACTTTATGGTAGTGGTAATTTTTGCTTGATATTTTCTGCTTTTATTTTTGAGAAGCACCAAAATTTAGAGACATTTTTGAAAACTTGCAGTTTTAAAAATAGAAATTTTTCTGCTTCTATGACAGTCATACTGTCATGTCCCATGACTTCATGATTCAGTATTGTAATTTCTATTACTGCTTTGCATTGTTCTTAAGTTTGTCCCTCTTGTCTCCCTGTATGTATGTTCTGACGTTTTCAGCTCCTCCCTCCTTCTAGCATTTTCCATCTCCCTGTTTATGTAGAAGCACTGTATCCTCATTCTCTGCATCAACTCTGTAAAGTTATCATCTTTTCACCTACTACTTTGGTGTAAGCTACAAGATTCAGCCTGGAATAAACTCCTGTTGATTCTTAATACACGTCTGAACAGTCGAGTTGATCACTGTCTGACAAGATTCTGAAGTAAGTTCAGTTCAATACAGACTTCCATTACCACATGGGCCTGATGAATTTCTACACTTGCTGTCAGATATGGAGTCAGAATAGTGAAAAGATGCTCTGCTTCCAATGCCTTAATATTGAATGTGAAAACCTGATATGTGAAACTAAGTCCAAATTAATGTCAAGAACCACGCGACTGCAGGAAACATCATCCTGTGTTTCCAAATCTACTAAGCATTCCAAAAGATCATCTAAGCCACCATCTTCAAGATATATTCGACGCTCAGTGAACAGCTCATAAGAGCACGTGCAGAAGCTGAGGCTACTAGAATACAGGCAGAGTTTGCACAGAGAAGGGCAGCTATGGAAGCAGAGACAGCATGTAAAAGAGCCGAGATGAAAACTCTGCAAAAACAATGTGAACATGCCATAGCCATGGCAAGATTAAAGGTTCTAGAACAAGCTGCTAGTGGAAGTAAAGGAAGCAGCTCCAGCTTAAGTGGAGTGGATGTAGAAGACCCTGTTAAGCGCACAAGAGACTATGTGCTAAGCCAAAACAGCGAATTTCTGATTGTCACCAACATTCCTGACAGTTCAGATGTTCCTGCAGCGCAACAAAGCACAGATCCTTCTGCAGATCCCTGCATTTGAGGTCAGTAGAGTCCTACATCCATGCTGCATCCTGTATCTCCTTCACACATCACAATGCACCAAGGCAGTACACCTCTGCAACATCAATACAAAGATACCGAGGTCCAAACCAATATGCCAGCAAGTTGCCCACCCCCCTGGCAACCATGCCGATCCAGCTTCACTATAATCGAATGTAAAACCTGTTTCTTGCATAATGCCTCTGCAGCTCCATAGGTCCCTATGTCTCTTAATCAGACTACCACTAACAACATGATCGGCACTACTCAGCCTACAATTACCTGCCTGAAGTCAGAAAGGTCAGACATGTCAGAGTTTGCAAGGTTCATGGTCCGCCATGATCTTACTAAAACAATCCTTACCAGGTTTGATGACCAGCCTGAGAACTACAGATCCTGGAAATGTGCCTTCAGAACTGCAATTGATGATATTGGCATTACAGCTGCTGAAGAACTAGACCTGCTAGTCAGATGGCTCAGCCCGCAGTCTACAGAACATGTCAAGAGACTCAGATCTGTTCATATTGCAAATCCTGTGGCAGGCCTAGTAGCTGCTTGGGAGAGACTAGAACGGAGTTATGGCAGTCCTGAAGCCATAGAGAATGCTCTGTTTACACAGCTTCAAAGTTTCCCAAAAATATCCGCAAAGAAAAATGAGAAATTCCAAGAACTCAGTGATCTACTCTTGCAGCTCCAGCTGGCCAAAGAAGACACTCACTTACCTGGCCTCAGTTACCTGGACACTGCTCGTGGAATAAACCTAATAGTTTCCAAGCTGCCACACAACATTCAAGAAAAGTGGACAGCCCTCGGGTCAAGATATAAAAGGGAGTATCACGTTTCCTTTCCTCCATTCTCCTACTTCTGTGAGTTCATAAGGAACATTGCAGATTCCAAGAATACCCAAGCTTCTTCTACAGTGAAGTCTGCGGTCCTACTTCATCCCTCCTAAGGTATGACAGTCCATGCTCTAAATACAGGGAATCCTAGAGGACCATTGTCATAAAAAAGTCTGACATTCTTCCTGCACCTACATCATCTCTGGATAAGAGCAGTGAAGGCGAGAAAATTGAAAGCCCAAATCGTTTATGCCCAATTCATAAGAAACCACATCCTCTCAAGAAATGCACTGGCTGGGGCGTGGCCTAGCGAGTGATGGTGCCGGTCGCCTAGTCCCTGAGCTCCTCTGGAGATCTTCTTAACAGGGCTCATCTAAACCCCATATCCGAGGTTCCCTACTTTCTAACCGGGGTATAAAGCTCCCGGGAAGCGAGGAGGCGACAAGCTGACCGGAGGCTGACGTATAGCTGATTTACCGAGGTGCAGAGTGCGGTGAGCGCCGGAGGTGCTTCGCGCCATCTCAACGGCACAGCGAGGAAGAGCGGGGAAATCCCCGGAACCGACGGCAGCTCTGTGAAGACCTGAACGGCGGCTTCTAATCCCAGTCTCGGTTCCTGGCAGCATCGTCTTGCCCCGCGGCTCCCGATCCTGCGGAGTCAGCACCCGGCCACAGTGACGAGGAGGCTGAAAGTGGGCCCGCCATCATGGAGGACGATACCAGGAGCCTGTAAGTGACCGGCAGGCTATTATTATCCCAGTACTCAGGGCGCCTCAGGCTGCTGACCCCTCGGCCTATAGAAAGCCATCTTCTGTCTAACTCAGGACTTGGGCAGTGGGCTCTGTTGTTTGTGGTGTCCTCATGTGCTCTGCCCTCCCTGATCTGAGCACAGATGCCATTTTAGGGATCTGACTGCCAAAATTCTCCTCATCCTAGAGGCATCTATCTTGCATCCCACTTCTACAAACGGCATATTGTGCTTGTATAGCATACCTCTCCTTGGGACCGCAGTTCTATACATCAGTGCCGCCTGGACTGTCCGGTGGATATCTGTTGCACGCCCATTCCTGAACAGCCTCAGTAATCTACTACAGTCCCTAATTAGAACCTCCGAGGTACAGTCCTCACAAGTCGTTGTTCGCCCAGCTTAACCCCTCTCTTCACGCGATAGATAGAGGGAAGGGGAAATACAGGAGAGAATAAAGAAAACATAAAGAAAAAAAAAGAGAGAGAGACGTATAGGGAATCGCTTTGCCATATGTCCTCTCTTATTAAAAACCGTAGGATGAGGAGCGCATCAAAGAAGAACACAAAAATTAAACCAGCAAAACTCACAGAGTTTTTCCAGCACACTTCACCCTCTCTGAAAAGCTCTGGAATCCCCAAACCCTTTCTCTCAACTTTCAACTTCTCCAGCTAGGTCTGACTCTCTAGACATGGAACCACAAGAAGAGATTCCCCAGATGGCGGCTATGGAGAAAACTATGCTAAAGCTCTTTTCTTCCTTCCGGGAAAGCCTTCAAAGTGACTTTAAGCAAATGATAACCGAATTTAAAGCAGATATCCAATCCCTGGTCTTCAGAGCGGACCCCGTGGAGAGGAAAATGGCGGAGCTAACAAAATCACATAATGCTTTGATAGACACAAATGCAGATCTAGAGGAAGAAGTCCAGAAATTGTCTGGATTTGGAGGACAGATCAAGGAGGAACAATATTAGCATACGAGGGGTCCCAGAGTCCATCAACAACGACGCCCTGAAGCCCTTTTTGACCAATTTCCTTGCTATGGTCTTACCAGACGCCACTCAAACAGATCTAGAAATTGACCGCATACACAGGTTGCCTAAACCTAAACACCTTGGTCCGACGGTCCCAAGAGATGTGATCGCACTAAGGATAACTTCCTAAAAGCGTTAAGGGGGAAAGCATCTCTTCCTGACAGATTTGCCAATATCTCAATTTTTCCAGACCTGTCCGCCGGGACGATGCTTAAACGAAGAGAATTCACACCCTACACCAAGATCCTGCGTGACCAAAACATAAACTATCATTGGGGATTCCCAGTTAAGCTGATAGTCAACAGAGATAATGTCTCCACAGTCTGTTCATCCCCCTCAATGGTGAAGGACTTACTACTATCCTAGGGTCTGCTCTCTTCACCCACTACTACTCCTTTGAAAAAGCAAAAGTCGAGACCAGAAGCAATCACCCCTCTTTGGTCAGAAAAACATCACAGGGACAAAACCCGTACCAATGATTAACGGATGTTATAATCACTCAGAGTGATCTCCACAAGCTCATTGGGTCCGACCAAGATTGAGTTGGATCTCTACACCTGCTCCAATTGCTCTCAGGGTTATCCTAAGAGGAGTAGGCAATGACTTGCCCGATTTCTGATTCCCATTGCGTGGAATCCCCTACATTTGTTGCTGTATCCATTATTCTTGTTATTCTGTTTTTTGTACTTGCTTATCTATGTTGTTATAGGTTTAAATGTTATAGCCAAGCTGCCTTTAATCTGTCCTTGTCTCCAGTTATCTGTAAGAAGTACAGAATCATTGGCATTCCTCTAAGATATGTGATACCATGGGTATAAAATTCATGTCTTTGAACACGAATGGCCTAAATTCACCCTTTAAAAGGTAGTTGGTTTGGAAGGAGGTCACCCAATCCCACGCAGATGTGAGAGGTGTGCAAGAGACTCATCTCTGCAAGAAGGATTCTTTTAAACTCCAACATGGAAATTATTCTTGCTCATATGACTCTGCGCTAGATGTTAAAAAAGCTGGGGCATCTTTCTTTATCAAGAATTCTGTTCCCTTTCCACTCTCGCATTCTGTCGTGGATGTGAATGGGCGATATATAATACTACACTGCACTTTAAATACGGTGGCCTTCACCTTAGTAGGTCTTTATGCGCCAAACCAGCCTCAACTCCCGTTTTTGAGAAGAGTTTTGGCCAAGGTTAGGAAAGAGTCTAAGAGCCATTTGGTGATCTGCGGGGACTTTAATGTAGTAATTGATAGGACTAGGGATAGATCTGGGGGTTGTTCCAAATCCTCCCCTGAACTACATGACCAGGTCATGTAGGAGAATCTTCATGATCCATGGAGATATGCTCTTTTGTCTGAGAAGGACTTTACCTTCTATTCGGCAGCAAGAGATTCTCACTCAAGGATCGACTACTTTTTATTGAATAGAGCATTACTGCTGTTAGTTTCCAGTTCTAAGACTGGATTTAAAACCTGGTCTGACCATGCACCAATATATTTAACTCTGCAGATTGGCCCCTCTTACTCCTTTCACTCACCATGGAGGCTGAATAATTTTTTACTTAAATCGGATAAAATAGTTAAGAAGGTCACGACTGCCCTTTTGGATTTTTTTGAGTTAAATTCCCCTACAGCGCCCTCTGAGGAGATATTATGGTGTACCCATAAGGCGTACATTAGAGGGATCTTAAAAACGCGCCAGAGAATTACATCTTTATACCTTAGAGGAGATTAAAAAACTGGAGCTGCAATTTAAAACAGATACCTCGCAGTCCATAAAAGATAATTTAATGTCACTTCGGACCAGATTGCATACCTTACAACTACAACAATATGAGTTCCGTTTGAGTAAGCTTCGGTGGAATTTTTATCTCCAAGGGGACCATCCGAGTAAGATTCTAGCGCGCAGAGTTAAAGTTATGCAAGCTAGAACGCGTATCCCTTACATAACTTCTCCCTCTCATGGCAGGATTTTAGACCCTGAACAGATCTCTAATGCCTTTGCTGCTTACTACAAGTCTTTATACAACTTAAAATTAGATCCAGTCATCCCAGCAGTATCAGGTGAATCCAGTAACACGTTTCTCAATGAGGTCTCTCTTCCCTCTCTGTCGCAATCACAATTGGAAATACTAAACAAACCTATTTCGCCTTAAGAAATAGGGAAAACTATTTCCCAGTTGCAATGCAACAAATCCCCAGGGCCTGATGGCCTCACTAATGAGTACTTTAAGTTACTAGCACATATTCTCACCCCTCATTTATCCTGACTCTTTAACGCCATTGCCAGTAAGGGATCCCCGCCTGCAGAGATGTTATCTGCCAATATCTCTACTATTCATAAAACAGGTAAACCTGAGGATTTGGTAACCAACTACAGGTCCATCTCTTTGCTGAACTCTGACATTAAAATATTCTTGAAAATCTTAGTCAACAGGATAAATGAGTTCCTCCCTCATCTAATTAATGAAGACCAAGTAGGATTTATTAAAGGCAGACAGACCAGGGATGGAATTAGAAGGGTTTTAAATGTAATACAACTGGCCCGTATGCAAAAAGCGCCCTTCTCTCTGCTTTCTTTAGACGGAGAGAAGGCGTTTGATAGAATAAATTGGGAGTATATGAAATGTGTCTTACATAAATTTGGCTTTAAGGGCATGATATTCTCTGCTATTACTTCCCTGTATACGGCTCCCTCTGCTAGAGTATTTGCCTCGGGTTTTTTATCTGACAAGTTTGATATCACAAACGGTACAAGGCAGGGATTTCCATTATCCCTTCTGATCTATGATCTCTGTGCCGAACCTCTTGCCGAGCATATATGGAAGTCCACAGAGATTATTGTTATAACAAAAAATAAGACTGTCCATAAAGTAAGTCTATATGCGGACGACATACTAGTGATGTCTCTAAACCCAGAGACCTCCGTTCCAGCGCCGCTTGCTCTATTAGACCGATATGCGCGGATCTCTTATTATAAACTAAACATTTCCAAATTGATCTTCCTCCCAATTAACTGCCCTTCCTCCTTAAGACAACAGCTGTCTCAGGTGGACTTTGTCTGGTCCAACTCATGTATTCTATACCTTGGTGTTAAGATATACCCAGACACAGCGACAACACTGGAGAAAAATCTATTAGATCTTGACAGAGTTTTGTCAGAGGAAATTACTAGACTTAACAAGCTCCAGCTGTCTTGGCTTGCGCGCATTAACTTAATTAAAATGTTGCTACTGCCCAAATTTTTATATATCTCTAGATCCCTTCTGTTTCTGTTTCTGAGGGAGCACTAAGTTACAAAATCAACTCCCCTGTTTTATCTGGCATCTGAAAAGACCCAGAGTGCAGAAACACCACCATTACAGAAAGATGAGTAGGGGAGGCTTCTCTGTCCCTGATCTCTTCCAATACAATGTGGCTTCAGTGTTAGAGCCGCTATCCCTGTATTGGTGTTCTTCTGCGTCTCAACATTGGTTAATTCTAGAAAATTCTACTATCTCGAGAGGCAGTTTTAGAGATTATTTAATAGCAATGTTATTTGACTGGAGACCACCAGAGTTAGAACTGAGAACCTTATCTCATGCAGTGTCCGCGTGGAAGAGCCACATAGTCTCGAAACGAAAAGTCCATGTTTCCAGAGCCAAATGCCCGCTTTCCGTACTCCACTGTTTAGCTCCAGATATACCTATTCAGCTTTGGATCAACTTAGGGATCAGCTCTATAGGAGAGCTCATGAACGGACCCCAATTTTGTTCATTTGAGGACTTACGTTCTCGTCGTCCTATTCCACGTAGCCAATTCTTATATCTAACTTGTAGCCTATACCTACAAGTTAGACACGCAGTTCAGATGCTGGAATGGCCTGTTGGTTTTACCCCCTCATCTTCTTTCCATGCATTGTTATGGAATTGTTCGGTGGCCACAAAGGGTCTCTCGGCTGCTTATCAGACTTTATTAGATGATGGACCTGGTGATAAGCCAGATTATGAGGTGTGTTCGGAGGCCACGCTAGGGCAAGCTTTTTCTCCAGAATGCTGGTCCCAAGCGGCTAATATCATGCGTAAACTTTCTAATTGTGCAAATCATATAGAACTATTTAGAAAGATCTCACTTCGATGGTACTTAACACCCACCCGCATAGCTCACATGGTCCCAGGATATTCCAGTCTTTGTTAGAGGCAATGCGGACAGAGAGGCTCCTTGCTTCATATGTGGTGGAACTGTCCGGTGATCTTTCCCTTATGGCGTGAAATGAAGGGGTTATTACAGCAACTCATTGGGGCAGAGTTCTCCCTTCTTCCTGAGTTGGCCCTACTGGATTTATCTTATGATAAAATCCCATTTGATTTCCACACAGTTCTAGCACATGTGTTGATTGCTACACATTTTACGATTGCAGCTAACTGGAAGTCTCCCTCGACCCCTTCCATTAGAGAGATTATAAATAGAGTGAATAGCCAATTTCGGGCGGAAACCAGCCTTGTTGTTCCTCCGCATAAAGTGGCCAAAGTTAGACACAACTGGCTCCCCTGGACAGACTCCGTTTTCCACGTTTAGAGATTTGTGGTTCCTAACTAATATATACCAGACTATCTGGGAGGTTCCTTTTTTTTCCACAGTTACGTCCTAGGTCGCCTTCGAACCTTCTATTGTCCGTCTGACCTTATTGCTCATCGTTTTTATAATACTGCTAGTAATACCTAGCGTTTCCATTACTCTTGATTTATGTCTGTACTTTGAAGATATGTTCTTTGCAGCATGGCTTGTTATCTGTTTTATTTTTAGTTTGTTGTGTCTGTTATCCTTCATGTAATTTTTGTCATATGTTTGTTGATTAGTTATGATCAAATTGGTATGCTTTGTATTATAAGCTGTTTAATAAATCTTTTTTCTTAGCTGAGAAAAAAAAAGAAATGCATCGGCTTCAGAAAGAAACCGCTTAAGGAACGCAAAGAGCTTCTGACAAAATTTGGGATATGTTACAAATGTTGTCTTACACAGAAAATTTTGCTAAGATTGAAAACGTTATTTTAAATGCATTGAATTTTGACGTGTTGACCATGTGCAAGCA
>JAODAL010047358.1:0-30008 GCA_025379985.1 Phyllomedusa bahiana
ATTATAAAAAAATGTTGCTTTTAACAGACATTTGTTTTCACAATGGTCAAGAGTGGCTCAAGGATGATATTTCTGTAGAAACAGGAATAAAAGGCACTGTTAAGGGGGACACATATTGCAAAATGATTTGTTTTGAAATTTTGGTGAGAAAAGGTCATTTTTATTTTTTTGGGTCTGCTGCTTTGAAATGCAGAAATACTACAGGTCCTTTTCTAAAAAATGCTGTTTCAAATAGCATTTGTTTTCACAATTTCAAAAAGTGGCTCTGGGTCATTTTTTGGAATTTTTGGGGGGCATTTTGCTGTGACATGCAGCTATATCCGGTCTTTTCTAAAAAATTTTGTTTTAACAGACATTTGTTCTTCACAATTGCCCAAAGGGTCATGGTCATGCTTTAAATTTTTTGGGAGGCATTTTTGTGACATGCAGTTATATACGGGGCCCTATTCAAAAAAATGTTGTTTCTAACAGTTATTTGTTTTACAATGGTAAGAGGGCTAAAGGGGGTGGTGCTTCAGAAACGGGAAAAGGTGGGACACGTTAATGGACCTATTGCAAAAGACTTGTTTTGAAGACTTTAACATAGTATAACCCCTTTATTGAGACCCCCTTTAATAAAATTTAAAAAAGAGAAAAAAAGATATGGTGGGATTCCATTCTATTTTAAAAATGTGTTTTCTAGAATTAAACTACTAAAAAACTTGCATTTTACAAAATAGCGGGAAAAAAAAATTTCCCTCTGATTGTAATGGGAGGTCAGGAATTTTTTGACCAGGTGGGTTATTAAGGGTATGGAGTTGGAGCACAGCAGGAACAAAGTACGGAAATTTCCTCCCGCCGTTGGAAAAATGAGAAAAGAATGCAAGAAAAGGACCTGGGTGTAACGGGCGTTACCCTAGTTTTGAGCGATTGCGTTGGCTTCGAGATCGATCGATAGTCGTTTAGTCGGCCGCTAATAAGGTTTTCGATAGTGAGCTCGTTAGCCGATGACCCTTAAAGTCTATGGGGAGCAACAACCTTTATTTTTCACCCCAAACAAGGCTGGAGAAGCTGAATTAAAAATCCCCCAAAAAAGTCAAAAAGGATTTCATGGTACATCTTAGGCAAACACATTAGTTTAAAAATCACAGAAAAAAAAGTCAAGAAAATTTTTCTATCCCCTCTTTACCCCAGCCTGCCCTTAAACCCGCATCACCCCCAAATTAAAAAGTGCCAGAAGGAGTTGATTTGAAACATAGTTACTTGAACTGGACATTGAATATCCCTTCTGGAACGCAGATAGCCCCAAACCCGCTGACCCCCCATTTAAAAAGTGACGGAAAAAGGAGTCTTTCAACCCATTTTTTTTTCATGGACTTGACTTCCTGTCCTGGGCCACAGCTGAGCCCAACCTGATGACCCCCCCATTTAAAAAAAGTGCGGAAAAGGGAGTCTTTAACCACCATTTTAGTTTCCTGGACATTGACTTTTACCCCTGTCCTGGGCCCGCAGGGGGCCCCAAAACCTGCATGAACCCCAACTTTTAAAAAAGTGCCGGAAAAAAAGGGTCTTTCAACCACCTTTTAGTTTACTGGACTTGATATACTGCCCTGGGCCACAGATGACCCCCAAACTGCTGCCCCACTTTTAAAAAAAATCCCGGAAAAGGATTTGTTATGTTGTTTCTGTTATGTTTTCGTAAAAAACCCGGGTATTTTTTGCCCCTTTAATTCACTGTGGTGACTACAAATTTTGCTGTTTAAGTTTGTAGTGCTGCGTCAATGAACAGGCGGGTGCGCAAAAGTAAAAAAAACGTAATTTTTTGTTTTGATTAATAAATGTATTTTTTGCACTTTCAATTCACTGTGGTGAATATAAAATTGTTTTTTTAAGATTTAGTAGATGCTGGTCAATAAAGTGCTGAGGCGAAAAAGTAAAAAAAACGAAAATTTTATTTTTTGATAAAATAAACTGATTTTTTGCCCTTTCAATTCACCTGTGGTGAATATAAAATTGTGTTTAAGATTAACGTAGATGCTGCATAATGAACGGCTGGGTGCGAAAAAAGTCAAAAACAGTAACTGTTATGTTTTGATATAAATAAACTGTTTTTTTGCACCTTTAAAATTCCCCTGTGGTGAATTAGAATTGCTGTTTTAAGATTAGTGATGCTGGTAAAGAACAGTGGGGGGTGGCAAAGTCAAAAAACAGAATGTTATTTTTTGATATAATAAACGGTATTTTTTGACCTTTCAATTCCCCTGTGGTGAAATAGAATTGCTGTTTTAAGATTTCGTGATGCTGCGAAAGAACAGTGCTGAGTGCGAAAAGTAAAAAAAACACGAACGTGAGTTTTCGTATGTACACGGTATTTTGGGCAAAAAAAAACCTGTGTGATACAAGATTGTGGTTTGTAATTTAAGTGCAAGGTGGATATATAACGTCACAGGTGTAATGGGTAAAATTGAAACATTGAATTGTATACTGAAATAAAAGTGGATTTTTGGCCAGAAACAAGAGACTGCAGTTACTAGAAATATGTTTTTCCAAAATTAAATTCAGGTGCCCAAAATCCAGGAATTTTTTCAATAGAAAATGTTAAAAATAAGATATTCCACTACAATGTCTACATAAACTTGGTGAACTTTATCCAGGTTCTTTAAAGATGGTTGTCTGTGTTGCCCCCGGGGGGGCCCCCCCCGTCCCCCCGCCTTTAATTTACGTGGTAGTTTTTGCTTTAAAATTCTTTGCTAAATCATAAATGTTCAAATCCCTAATGTAACTAAATTGGAGGAACAGCTTAGTAGAGGTTTCTCTGGGGAAAAAATAGATAATTTGCTGAGCTGTTTGGCCCAACAGGCAGAAGCAGGTCCTACCCCTTTGGGGACCCTGGAGAAATGGGCTGAAACGGGAAAGCTGTTCTATGTAAAACGAGGGTCATGTGTTTTTTCCCCCAAATCGCAACCTACACCCCCCGTCATGAGTGAAACACTCTACCCTGTCTATTCTGTAATCTGATTTTGCTGGCCCCCAAAAATTACAGGAAGCGCCGAAAAAGGCGCGATCTTAATGATGATGCACAGTTTTAACCCCTTTTACCCGCTGATCTGGAAATTTCGATCACCAAAAAAACCCTTGCCGATTTAAACTTTGTCGTAAAAATCGCTCAACACTATTAACCCACCAGTTTTTTCCAGGAAGCTCAATTGGTCGCCTCATACGGGGGGGCAAGCGTACCGGACGGGGGACGTATATGCCCAGTGAAACTAAATGGGGTTGAAAGACCCCTTTTTTCGGGCACTTTTTAATTGGGGTATGCAGGTTTGGGGTCTGTGGGGCCCCAGGACAGGGATGTCTAGTCCAGTGAAACTAAAAATGGTGGTTGAAAGACTCCTTTTTCCGACACTTTTTAATTGGGGTCAGCGGTTTTGGGGGGCTATGCTGGGGCCCAGGGAAGGATGTTATGTCCAGTGAAAAAAAATGGGGGTTTGAAAGACCCCTTTTTTGGGCACTTTTTAAATTGGGAGTCTACAGGTTTGGGGCTCAGCTGTTTCCCGGGAAGGGATATTCAATGTCCAGTTCAAGTAAAAGTGGTTCAAATATATCCTTCTGGCCTTTTTTAAATTTGTGGGTCATGCGGGTTTTTAAGGCCTGCTGTGGGCAAGCGGGTTGTGAATGGTGTTGTTTTTTTTTTGTGGCTTTTTTAACCCAAAGTGGTTCCCTAGAGTACTATACCCTTTTGGACTGTTGTGGATTTTAAAATTCCATTTTTCCACCCCTATTGGGTTTAAATGAAGGTTTTGTTGCCTCCCATGACTTTAATGGTCATCGGGATCATCTTCATCGCCATCGATTTTCTTGTCGATGATGGTCGTATGAAACCGATGTCGATGGCCAACTTTAATCACTAACACTTTTAAAGGGTTTCCCCCATTGTGTGAAGAATCGCTAGACTTGTTCCCCCCTCCGACCCTTATAGTTCTGTTTTTCCCATTTCTGAAACTTTATCTTGACCCGTAAAGCACATTTCAGGGGAGGCCACCCGGATCAAGCCTTTTTTCCAAAAGGGGATCTCTTTGCCCCCCAAAAGAAAAATGTTAGTGTAGTGGTTTTGGCTCCAATGGGGTGAGTGTGGAAAATTCACCTCGGGCTGAAACTTAAAATTTGTCCTCTCCCTTTGCCCTAAGTAAGTTAGCAAGGGTTCCGAACCTTGGACATCGCGCAGCAACCCCCATCCGTGCAGCTATCAGTGTTTGGAGTCTTACTTTTGGGCAAGTGTTTGCTGTAGGGGCTGGGGTGGGGTGGAATATTGAAGCCGTATATGCTTTGTGGATAAAACGGAAAAATGTGTTTTTTTCCCCCTTTTCACATGTATTGTTTATTAATTTTTTCCCAGCTGTTAAGCCTATATTGTGATTTTGGATTTGGAAACCTTCCCCTTAAATTAAAGATGGGGGCTTTGCACTTGTATGTGGGTGCGGATGATTTGATAGAGATGACAAAAGTGTGTTTAGTGCCAGTATCGAGATAATTTGTTTAATGTCGGTTTAGTTAGGATTCCTGTAATTGGTGTCCGGGAGGTACAAAGCTCGTACTTGTCGAAGAAAGGGAAGTGTGTGGCCGGGACCCCGTGGGAGCGGCTCCGGAAGGTCAAAAGCCTGCCTGTTTGCATCTCAAAAGATGCAAAAACTTCTAGAGTCCCCTCCCCTCCAAACCCCAAGGGGATTGCTCGACCGGGGGAACTCGGGGTGCCCACGCGGGGATGTTTTTTGTTTATTGCCCATGGGACTTTCCATTTTTTCCTAGCTTTTCCAAGGGGGTATGGTATCTCTAAAAAGAGTTTGGGCCCTGATGTAAATGGATATAGCGTTTTTGGTATGTATTAAAACCACCAAATGCCCAGGGCTTGGCATATGAGCCCCCATGCGTATTGAATAAATTTGTGTCACAATCCAATCTAGACAATTTTCATTAGCATGAAATTTTGATGAAGCACTTGGGGGGAAATTAACCCCCCCCCCGGGGGGATTCGGAAGATAATTTTTCAGGGGGCGATCCTGGGTCGTTTAGAAGACAAAATAAATTTGGAAAGGCCGAATTAATTATTGACGTTTTATTTTTTTATAAGGTGGAGGGTTTGCAGGGAACAAAAATTTTAGGGAACCCTATATTTGACCAGGTGGCCCCTTTGCGAGAAGGGACAAGGGGAGCCTAGCCCCGCGTTCCAAGTCCCCTTATTATTTTATTTATTAGGGGGAGAAAGTTTAGTGGTAAATGGATTAGGCCCGCGTCCCATTTTTACCCTAGATATGTGATAAAATCCTTGGTTTTTTTTTACTTTTTCCCCGATTGCCCCCCTCCCCCCCTCCCGCCTTTCCCTGTTTGATAATAATCCCATTTTTATTTATTTTTTTAAAACCGGGCATGGAAAAGCACAAATTTGGGAAAAAATTTTCCCCTATCTTCGAGGGGCCGCATGTAAAGATGACATCACGGGGAACTGGAGGCCTAATTCCTGTCCCCCCACTGAAAGTCCTTAAAATTGGATTAGGAGTAGAAAAATTTAGAAAGGGGTTTTCCCTGCCACGTTGAAGATTGCGGCGGGAAACGGGCACCCCTGCCCATTCCCCTTTGAAAGGGGCAAAGCTCCGGGGAAAGGGCCCCGGGAACGATTTCGCCTGGGGGTTTGGGAAAGAGGGCGACAGTAAGGGTTTTAAAGGGCCCTTCACTCCCATTTTTTTTAAAAAAGGTTTTTGCCCCCCCCAGTCCACCATCAATGCTTCTCCGTGTCTACCCGGGGTAAGGCACCCCCCGGGTAATCGGTTATTCCCGTGCAAACTGTAAAGGGGAGGAGCATTTTAATGTTAGCAAACCGCGGATCTTCCTTTTACAAATCCCAAATTGTTGAGGGCCGATTTATAGGGTATCACCTAAGCAACCTGTCCGCCAAGACTTAGCCCACAGTTTTTTGGGGCCCAAATTTATAAAGGGAAAAAGGGCCTTTGGACCCCGGGGAAAAGTGGATCCCTACCCTGTTTTTGGGGGCCCTTAATTGGGGCATTTTTTGTTGCTTCGGGGAAATTTGGGGTGCCCCGTAAGTAAAATTTATTATAAAGATTGACTAAGATGGGGGGGGGATTTTCTGTTTCAAAGGGTTTTAAAAAAATTTTTCCCGGAATAGCCCCCTTCGGGGGCCCCGGGGCCTTTCCCGCCTTCAAACTCGGCATTGTCCTTTCTAGCTCTTTTTGGGGATGGGTTGGAAACCCCCGTGTTTGGGGGTTTCCCCCAACCGACCCGGGCGGTAGGAAGGATGTTAATCAAACCCTTTTTTTGATTGGTTTTTCATCTAGGTTTTTCATTTGGTTTTATTTAAATTTTTTATTGGAAATCCCGTTGTTTGTCCCGTTATTTTCCCTTTTTGGGAAAAACGGCCCCAAAATTTCCCCTTTTTGAACCTTTAAGTTCCAAAATCGCCGATTTAGGGGCAGACCCTTTGTGCCCAGTTGGCCAGGGAAGGGCGTCCCCGCCTTTTTTTCCCTATTTTTAAAAAAGCATTGCCTCTTTTTTTGTTTTTTTTAGAGCTTTTTGTTTTTTTTCCAAACCACGTCTCCCTATAAAATTTTTTTTTTGCTTCCCTCCACTTGACTTTGTTTTCACCTGACGGATTTGCCCAAAAAATATGTTAGGGTTTTTTGGGAAGGGGAAAAGCTTAGGGCCCCCCAATTTATCTTTCTATTTTGCTCTACACCAGTAATGGAGGAGATCAAAACTCCCCCTAAGTACCCCCTTGCCTCGTCCCGAACCAAAACCGGGGTGGGCGGGGCAGATTCCCATTATTTTACTGTTTTTCTAGCCACCCCTCCCCCCAACATTGGGCCCGGAAGGCCTCATCCTGGGGGCCATGTAAAACCCGGGAACCCCTCCAGATAAAGTTTGGCAACTCTGGGACCCTTTTCCCGTTAAAATAAATGTTACGGGGAATGCGGATCTTTTTCCAATTGTTATTTTAATTTCCCATTACCCTTTGGTAAGATGAAAGGGGGTAGCAAAATATAAGTTTAATGCTTTACCAAAATGGGAGGGGGGTGTGAGAAGTGTTTTAAATTCCCCCCCCGGGTCTCCGGGTGCAGTACCCCCATGAAAAAAATAGCCTCAGGGGCCCGCAAACCCCTGCCAAAGGGGCAAAAAACCCTTCCCCGGGCCCCCCGGCCCCCGTTCCGTCTTCCCCTATTGAAAAAAAAACCGGGGTTCCCAAATCCCCCCCTATTTTACCCTTTTTCCAAAAAAGTGGATCCTGTTTTGGCCCAATTTTTCCTAGGGGAAATTTAAAAAAATTCCGCTTGCCCCGTAATTAGGCCCCTATAAACTATTTAAAGGAGAAAAAACCTCACTTCCTGTGTGTAGGTGCACCCCTGAAAATCTTCCCTTTGTAAACTGTTTTGGATTGGATTTGGGCCCCGCTCGGCAGGTTTTTTGTGTATAGTTCAACACCCCCCCGGCCCCCATTGACTGGGTGGGGTGGGCCCATGGAACCCCCCCCACCCCCAAACCTCTTCATCCTGAAGAAAACTTTCCTCCCCCAGGGGAGTCTCCTGGGCAGCGCCACATGGCCCTTTTAAATCGTTTCAGGTGGGCCGAGCACCATGAGACGTTTATTAGGGGGACCTTAACCCCTTAAAAATTCAAAATTTTCTAGCGTTTTGGGAAAGGGTAGGGCCTGCTTGTGTTAAAAATTTCCAAACCCTGGGGGGCCCCCCAACCCTGCACGGATTTAAAAGTAAAATACATTGAACACCAATATTTTTCCCTAACCCAAAAAAACTATGAAAATTTAAATGAAAAAGCTGCAAATGCCCTGCAGTTTAAAAATCCCCGAAAAGTGCTAACATTAGAACCCCCCAAAAGCCCCCCCGCGGTGGAGAAAAGGCATAGACCAGGGGGCTAAGCTTTGGGGGGCAAGGGCTTTGCTTTTTTTCCCAGATGAAGGGGCTGTTCCCATCTTCCCCCCCCTCCCCCCCCTCCCCCCCGGGGACCCACGGAGATTAAGTCCCCCTGAATTAAGTTTTAGATAAGCCCAAAGGGTTTATTTTCAAGGGGCCCCAGGCCCCAAAACCCCTCAACTCCCTCCAAGGGGGACTGCAATTGAAAAGGGCAAGGTTTCCCTTTCCAAAATTTCCGGGGGAAAGCTTTTTACTATCCCTAAAAGAAAAACAAAATCAAAGTCACGAGATCACTTAAGAAGTCACTTTTTGGGGTCTCCGGGCTTGTTTCCGTCGCCCCTGTTGGGGTCTTGGGCCCTCCGGGAAATTTGCTTTTAAAAAGGGGAGGTAGCTCTCAAGTGGGAGACCTTTTGGCGGCTGGAAAAAACCGGCAATTTTCCCCCTCTTTTTCCCGGCCCATTTTTTTTTTATCTGGCATGCGAATTTTTAAATTTTGGGGTGAAGTTTTGGATGGTGTTTTTTCTTTGTGGTGATTTTGCTATCTGGGAGCCCTAGAGGGCCCCCCCTTTCAAAAAAAGACTGAGCCTCTTCGGGGTGGTAAAAGGTAGATATGTTTCCGTGCTGTTTGGAAAAAATTTTTTTAGGATGGCCTTTGGGAGAGGAGCGCAAAAATTTTTTTTTGTTATGGAAAGCTCCCGGGGTCGGTGGAAAAAACCTTCGTTTTTAAGACCTCAGCCGAGAAAGTCCTCAAAAAAGAAAATTTTTTGAGCCTCTAATCTGAAAGCTTGGAAATTTCCCCGCCTTTTAAGGCTCTAAGGATGGCTGGGTTTGTCTACAAATTCAGGTAAATTTAATAATTTATTGTCTTGGGCCCCTTTTCCCGTAGCGCTTGAAAGGCATTTTTTGGGTCAGGGGGGTAGTGTAATTCCCTTTTATCCCGGGCCCCCCTCGGTGCACTTCAACTTTTCAAATGATGGGTAAGTTTAAAAAACGGGGCAGGATTCTGTTTACATAAAGCTGCCAAAATTCTCTGTGTTTTTGGACTGGGCCCGGCCCACCAAGGGCGGAGGTTTTTCCGCCTCGATCTATTTTTTTGGGGATCGCCCATTTTTTTTCCAGAGACGTTTTTTTTCAAAAATGGATTTTTGTATCTTGGAATGGGGTTTTGGCAGAGGGGTCCTCTTGGCCTGGATCTTGTTTTCCCCTTGTCCCAAAACGCTTGGAGTGTATTTTTCATTTTACTTGAATTTGTTTGAGAGTTGAAGAAAATTTTAAATTTTGGGCTGTCCTTGGGATATCTGGGGGAAGTTCCCCCCAAACCCCCTAGAAGCTTTTTTCAAAAGGGTACGTCTTTTGGGGTTCCCCCCAGCTCGACGTTTTTTATCAGACTTAAGGGGGGGTTTTTTGGCTGGCGAGGGCCCGGCCCCGGACAGTTTTGAGAGGAGCGTGGTGTAGAGGGTTTTTCCCCTGAATTTAAATAGCTTCCCCCCGATTGGACTGTTGCCCCCTCCCCCTTTTTTAAATTTGTTTGCTTTTTCCCCCTTTTTTTGGAAATATTTCTCAAAAGGAAAGGGTTTTAAAGGGCCCCGCACTTTTCCCCTTTTTTTGGCCCCTAGAAAGGGACTGGATGGGGCTGGGAGAATACTAATAGTGGGCTCCGTGCTCTCCAAACCCCTTGAAGCAGGGGATTGGTTTTTGAGGGAAAGGAGGCTTAGGAAAGCTTTTTCCCTGCGAATCAAGCGTTCTCCCCTGGCTATTGAGGAAAATATTTTTTCCGCCCCCAAATTTGGGTTTAAATGGGGTTTTTTTTCCCCGTTGGGTGTCCTCCCCCGGGGGGTCTGGGAAAGATGGCCCCCTGGTGGGGAGTTTTAAAGGGCCCAAAATTTCCCCCCAAATCTGATGCCTCTTTTTTGGCCGTCGGCTTGGTATGCTGAGGGGGCTAGGGCTACTGGGTGGCCCCTTGCCCTACCTCTCTGGCGGGGCCCACGGGGTGTCCCCGGCCCCTCTTTCCCGGCGCTTCCCGGGGCCCCTTTCGCCCCCCCAAGGCTTTTTTCCGCTGCCCCCAAACCCCCTCCTATGCGCGCTGTCCCGGCTCTGGTTTCAGCTTTCCCCCCGCCGCACTCGCGAGGGCCCCCCTCTTTCCCTCCCACGTTTTTGCGGAACTTTTTGCCCCGCCCCCCAGGGTGGTGCAGCCGTTTCCACCTTTCCCTCCGGGGTATACCCCTCCCGTGGGGGACACCTCCCTCCCCGGGGTTTTTATGGGGGCCTTTTTTTCCGGGGGGGTGAGGGGAGGGTCCCGCGTACCTCACTGCATCGGGGGCCCCCGGGAAACCCGGGGAAATCCCCCAAACCAAACCCTTTTTAGTTGAACTGGCCCTTGGGCTTTACCTGGCCTGGGCCCCGGGAAAGAGCCCCAAACCCCGCATGACCCCCAGATGAAAAAGGGGCCCCAAAAAAAGGGGTCCCTTTTAACCAAAATTTTAGTTGAAATTGGGGCACAGACATCCCCGGGCCCGGGGGCCCCCAGGGATAGCCACAAACCCCGCATGACCCCCAGATGTAAAAAGTGCCCGGAAAAAAAGGTTTCCTTTTAACCACCAAATTTGGGTTTAACTGGGCCCTTGACATGGGCATAAGCATGAGCCCCCAAAACCTTTCAAGACCCCCAATTTTAAAAAGTGTCGGAAAAAAGGAAATCTTTCAAACACCATTTTAATTGGGAACTGGACATAGACTGTCCCCCCGTCCTGGGGGCCCCAACTTTAAACCCCCCAAACCCGATTAAACCCCCCAAATTTTTAAATTTCCGGGAAAAAAAAGGGGTCTTTTTAACCAAACCCCCTTTTGGTTTTTCAGGGCATAGACTTTTACCCCGTCCTGGGGGAACCCAAATCTTTTCAAGTCTTTTCCCGTAAACCCCCCTTGAAAATTTCAGAGGAAAAAAATGTGTAAAGCAAATTTTTTACCGGAATTTTTTTTGGGAGTTTTAATTCTAGAAAACACATTTTTAAAATAGGATGGAATCCCACCATGTCTTTGTTTCTCTTTTTTTTTAATTGTATTAAATGGGTTGTCTCACTACAGGGATTGCTAGCTATGTTAAAGATCTTGCAAAAAACAAGTCATTTTGCAATATGTGTCCGTTAACAGTATCCTACCTATTCCTGTTTTTGACGCACCATCACCCTTGAGCCACTTTTGACAATTGTGAAGAACAAATGTCTGTTAGAAACCACATTTTTTACAATAGGTCCTGTAGTATAGCTACATATCACAGCAACATGCTCCCAACAATTCAAAACATGACTCTTGAGCCACTGTTGACCAGTGTGAAGAACAAATGTCTGTTAGAAACCACATTTCTTTTAGAATAGGACCTGTGGTATAACTGCATTTCACAGCAAAATGCCCCCAAAAATTCAAAACATGACTCTTGAGCCACTCTTGACGATCGTCAAGAACAAATGTCTGTTAGAAACCACATCATTTTTTTTATAATAGGACCTGTAGTATTGCTGCATTTCAAAGCAGCATGACCCAAAAAATTATAAAAATGACTAGTGTTGAGCGATTATTATCGACAAAGTTGAAATCGGCACGGTTTTTATGTTGATCGGATTTTTTAGATCACGCGATAATTTAGGTTAAAATCTGTGCATAATCTATTAATATTGCGCCATTTTCGGCGCTTCCTGTCATTTTGGCGGCCAGCAAATCAGCTTAGAGAATAGAGCAGGGTAAAGCTTGTGTGCGACGTCAGACTGGGATGTGTATGGTTGCGATTGGCTGGAAAAAATCACATTGACCTCGGTTTTACTTTAGAACAGCCCTTTCTGTTCATGATCAGTGTGTGTCAGTATCTCAAAGGAGTTGGACGTGCGCTCTGCCTTTGTGCAAACAGATCAGCAAAATTATTCTATTTGTTCACAGAGACAGCTATACTTTTAGCTGTGAACATTAGAACTTATGTAGATCAGAGATTTGCAGATTCTAGGTAGTTAGGCTGAGAATTTTAAAGGAGCATCTACCGCTGTAAGGTCACAGGGGTAGTGGGAGGGGAGGTGCCCGTGGGCGAACACAGACAAGCTCTTTAAAGGATACTGGATATTGTGCACCCAGACTTAGTGTAGACATTGCATTGCAATAGCTTTATTATTAACAGTTTTCTGTTGAAATATTACTTGGATGTTGGCCAGCCTGAACTTATATTAGGATACAGATCTTTTCTAGTAACTGCAGGTCTATTTGTTAGGTGCAAAACTCCACTTTTATTATCAGTATACATTTCATATAGGTGTTTTTTTTCACTTTTGGTCAGTCAAGCTTTGTTGATAGAGGTACCTTGCACTTAAATTTGAATCCAGCAATTTTGTAGTCACCACAGGTGTATTGATAGGTGCCAAAAATACCTTTTATTATCCTTATACATTTCACATACGTGTTTTTTTCACTTTGGCGCAGGCCAGCTTTGTTCATAGAGCCACCTTGCAGTTAAATTTGAATCCAACAATTTTGTAGTCACCACAGGTGTATTGATAGGTGCCAAAAATACCTTTTATTATCCGTATACATTTCAGATACGTGTTTTTTTTCACTTTGGCGCAGGCCAGCTTTGTTGATAGAGCCACCTTGCAGTTAAATTTGAATACAGCAATTTTGTAGTCACCACAGGTGTATTGATAGGTGCCAAAAATACCTTTTATTATCTGTATACATTTCAGATCCGTGTTTTTTCCCTTTTGTCCAGTCCAGCTTTGTTGAAAGAGGTACCTTGCACTTAAATTTGAATCCAGCAATTTTGTAGTCACCACAGGTGTATTGATAGGTGCCAAAAATACCTTTTATTATCCGTATACATTTCAGATACGTGTTTTTTTCACTTTTGCCCAGTCCAGCTTTGTTGATAGAGGCACCTTCCACTTACATTTCAATACAGCAATTTTGTCGTCACCGCAGGTGTATTGATAGGTGCCAAAAATACCTTTTATTATCCGTATACATTTCAGATACGTGTTTTTTTTCACTTTTGGTCAGTCAAGCTTTGTTGATAGAGGTAACTTGCAGTTAAATTTTAATCCAGCAATTTTGTAGTCACCACTGGGGGCATTATAGGTGCCAAAAATACTGTTTATTATCCGTATACATTTCAGATACGTGTTTTTTTCACTTTGGCGCAGGCCAGCTTTGTTCATAGAGCCACCTTGCAGTTAAAATTGAATCCAGCAATTTTGTAGTCACCACAGGTGTATTGAAAGGGGCCAAAAATACCTTTTATTATCTGTATACATTTCAGATAGGTGTTTTTTCACTTTTGGTCAGGCAAGCTTTGTTGATAGAGGTACCTTGCACTTAAATTTGAATCCAGCAATTTTGTTTTGATTAGAGGGGTTTGAGAATAGCTGTGATTTTCCGTCTTTTAATAAGAGACTTTCCAAAACTATTCCATACCTTCTCAAATTTTTATCTTTCTGAACATGAAGCGAAATTCAGGTGGTAAGCGAGCAAAGAGGGGCATAGGACATGGAGGTAGAGGTACGAGAGAAGGTGCTCCTACCAGTGCTGGCGACAACACGCATGCCAGCGGTTCGTCGGTTGCAGGGGCCGTGGCCGTCATCGCTGGGTCAGGGCCCTGTGAATCTCAGTAACGAACATCGTCGCCAATCTGTTCTTCAGCGGTTAATGCAACCTGCATCCAGCAGTCTTACCCCCTCCGTCCCTCCAGTCACGGCCACAAATGTCGTCATCACATCCGTCCAACATTTAAGGAAGGCGCCCAAATGTCAACTTTGTGTACCCACCACTGTGGGTAATCCATTTTCTGAAGACCTCTTGAAAGACCAAAATGCGGTTGGGGTCAGAAGACATGTTAAAAGATCAAGAGGCCAAAGAGAATGATTTTGTCTGCTCTGACGCCCAGTAACTCATGCCATCAGAGTAGGAAAAGGAAGCCGGTCAATCGGCAAAAATCCCGGGCGGTCGGCAACGTCTTGCAGTGCCTCTTGCTTGTAGCCCGCAGCTCCTGGGGTGCTGAATGTTTAGGACGACAAAGTACCTGTGTTGATGATGATGATGACGACAAATTTCGGATTTCCAACGTGGCTTTTCAGCAGATTTGTTTGCGAGGCTTCAAACACTGGACGAGGGGGGAAGACGATGGGGTAGTGTCAATACGGGTCCCGCCTCAAAAAAGGGAGAGGGGCGGTCAAAGAAGTCCGCTGATATGATTCCGCCAGCCACTGTCAGCGGAAACCCCGCTCCTCCCTTATCGCCGTCAAAAAGGTCCAGGACCTCTCAAGCCTGGGCCTTCTTTGACCAAGCCTCTGATTCACCCAGCGATGTCATATGCCGCCTTTGCCGTAAACGCATAAGTAGAGGCAAGAATATTAGGTGTTTAACTACCACCAACATTTCTAGTCACATGCAGCGAATGCATGAGTTGAAATGGAGGCAACACTTGGCCTAAAAAGGCCAGACCAACGCCGGGCTTCCAACCACTGTCACACCCTCTGTCTACGCCTCCTCCTCCTCCGCCACCACCCAGCGTTCCTCAGCTGCAAATTTCTCTCAGATTCATGATCAGGGATCAGCCTCCGCTTCTGCCTCCACCATCGCCGCAATACCACCTGCACCACCATAGACCCATCCTACCCCTTCTCCTCCCGCCAGTTTGATGACCTGCATGCCGTATAGCGGCCAGTCTAGCAGCCAGCCTTCTGTCTTTCAGGTATGGGAGCAGAAGAAACACTTTACCCCACACCATTCCAAAGCCAAAAGCCTGAATGTCGGCATTGCCAGGCTTTTGGCCTTGGAAATGTTGCCTTTCCGTCTGGTGGACACAGATGGGTTCCGCCACGTCATGGCCCTTGCCTGCCCCCAATACCAAATGCCGAGCAGGCATTTCTTTGCCAGAAAAGCCGTCCGTGCCCTGGCCAGCCACGTGTCATCTAAAATTTCAAGCGCGTTGTCTGCATCTGTGTCCGGAAAAGTCCATCTGACCACCGACACATGGACTAGTAAGCACGGCCAAGGCCGCTATATCTCTGTGACAGCTCACTGGGTGAGCTGGATGGATGTCTCTGGGGGTGACGGTGACTCTCAGGCTCGGCGCACGCTCTTCAAAACCGCAGGGATGGTGCAGGGCTATTTCCCCCAAGGCCCTCTGGTGGCATCACGTGCCCAGAGAAACCAGGCCGTGTTGAAATTACTCTGTCTTGGAGACCATCCACACGCAGGTCAGGAGCTGTGGACGGCTCTCCGCAATGAGACCGAGCCTTGTGCCAGGCAAGGTGGTGTGCGATAATGGTCGAAATCTGCTGGCCGCCCTTAAGATCGGTAGGCTGGAGCACATCCCTTACCTGGCACATGTCATGACTCATGAACCATGTCGTCAAGAAATTTCTAAAGAGCTACCCGGGTCTGGACTGCCTGCTGAGGAAGGCTCGAGGTCTGAGTTCGCACTTCCGCCGTTCGCACCCTGCTTCGTCCCGCCTGGCTGCGTTGCAGCGTCAGCTCAGCCTCCCCGTCAACCGTCTCATTGTTGACGTGGCAACACGCTGGAATTCCACCCTCCACATGCTCCAGCGATTGTGGTAGCAGCGCAATGCCATTACGCAGTACGAAGTGACACATGGCCTGACAAGCAGCTGTGCGGACCTCGGGGTGTTAAGCCACCGAGAGTGGAGGCAGGTGAAAGAGCTCTGCACCATCTTTGCCAGTTTTGAAGAAGCCACCAAAATGGTCAGTGCGGACAATGCCCTTGTCAGCATGAGCATTGTGGTGGTGTTAGTTCTGGAACGATCGTTGAACGCTCTGAAACAGCATGTCCCGCCGGTGACGGAGGAGACGGACACAGATGTGGACACGGAGCCTTTCTCTCCGTCGAATCCACAAGGCCCGACAGTTTTATCGGTCTTCATTAGGCAGTGGTTCGGGGTCCAGGGCTAGTGCAAGGCATCGCCTCAGCTCTCAGGGTGCATCATCTGAGGCAAGTCAGGGCTGTGTTGAAGCTGTGCCGGAGGAAGCGGAGGAGGAGGTATTCCTGGACACCGATGTTACCGATGTCCCTGCCTTGGAAAGAGGTTGGCGCGAATTTGAGGGGGAGGAGGAAGATGAGGAAGATCAATTTGCTAGTGCCCCTCGACCCAGAGGCTTGGGAAATAAAGGCTCCATCTCTCTAACATGATTTGCTTGGGATTGCTCCATTTCCTCCAACATGATCCTCGCATTAAGGCCATCAAAATGAACAAACATTTTACTTGGTGGCCACCCTCCTGGATCCCCGGTACAAAACAAAACACAGCACTTTACATCCACCCCCCCCAATAGAGTATAAAATGCAGGAAATGGAGACCTTGCTCATTGTTTCAACTGGAGACATCTGTTGGTCTGTTTCACGTTCCTCAAAGGGTCCCGGTGGAACAACTTTCAGCGACGTGACAGCAGTAGAGTGCCAAGTAGCCATAGCGGCAGCAGCAGGCAAGGTGGCTGAAGCCTAATCGGTGACCTCTGGCAATCTTTATTTACCATTTCATTAACGCATGCAATGCAGGGCACACATCCAACACACCGAGACCAGCTTAAGATCATGGTGCACGACTATCTGCGTCTAAAACACCGATGTTTTTGTATGTGTTCCAGACCCAATAGACTTCTGGGTATCCAAAATGGACGAATGGCCCAAGCTCGCTCGCCACGCCATAGAGGTGTTTTCCTGCCCAGCAGCCAGCGTCATATCTGAGCACAGCTGAAGGAGTCATTAAAGGCAAACGCATCCGGCTTTCCACAGATAATGTGGATCGTTTGACTTTCATCAAGATGAATCAGGCATGGATCTCTGAAGATCTTGTGGCCCCAATTGCCGAGGTCACCGATTAGTTGCCGGTCTACTTCACATTCCGCTCCAAACAGAAATGGTCCCCTTGAAAACTTTTTTTTTAAATGATCATTTCTTACTGCAATTTTTATTCTCAGTTCCCAACAGTTCATTTTGCTGGTTTATCTGTGGGAGAACAGTAAAGACAGAAAGGGTTTCATTACAACACCGGATTCAATTTACTCATTTTAAATCTTTAGAAGTTTTCGCATTGTCTATGGTTTTGAGGTCATGTTGCTGTGAGAAACAGCTATAATCATGGTCCTTTGGAACAGAAATGTGGCTTCTAAGTGGCATTTCTCTATCAAGATTTTTAATGGTGGCTGAGAAGTCATATTTATAATTTTTTGGGGTCATGTTGATGTGAGAAAACAGCTATAATCATGGTCCTTTGGAACAAAAAATGTGGCTTTTAAGTGGCATTTCTCCCTCACAATTTTTATAACAGTGGCTGAGAAGTCATTTTATATACTTTTTTGGGGTTTCATGCTGCTTTGAAATGCAGCAATACTACAGGTCCTATTATAAAAAAATGTTGTTTCTAGCAGACATTTGTTCTTGAAAAATTGTCAAAAGAAAGCTCAAGGGTCATGTTTTGAATTTTTGTGGGCATTTTTGCTGTGAAATGCAGCTTTTACTACAGGACCTATTATAAAAAAATGTGGTTTCTAACAGAATTTGTTCTCACAATTGTCAAAAGTAGCTCAAGGGTAAATGTTTTGAATTTTTGGGGTCATTTGCTGTGACATGCAGCTTTTACTACAGGTCCTATTAAAAAAAAATGTTTGTAACAGACATTTGTTCTTCACAATTGCAAAAGGGGCTCATGGGTCAGGTTTTGAATTTTTGAGGGCATTTTGCTGTGAAATCAGCTAGACTAAGATCCTATTGTAAAAAATGGGGTTTTTCTAACAGACATTTGTTCTTCACAATTGTCAAGAGTGGCTAAAGGGTGATGGTGCTGTAAAAAAACAGGAATAGGTATGACACTGTTAATGGAAACATATTGCAAAACGACTTATTTTTGCAAGATCTTTAACATAGCTATTAATCCCTGTATTGAGACAACTCATTTAAAAACAATTAAAAAAAGAGAAACAAAGACATGGTGGGATTTCCCTCCTATTTTAAAAATGTGTTTTCTAGAATTAAACTACTAAAAAACTTGCATTACAAAATAGCTGGTAAAAAAATTCCTCTGAATTGTACAAGGGAGGTACAGGAAGACTTGACCCGATGTAGGTTATTCAGAGGACAGGGAGTATGGAGCACGGACAGAGCACAAAGTACAAAAGACAATTTTCCTCCAGCACGTTTAGTAAAATGAGAAAAAGAATGCCAAAAAAAAAGGGCACCTGGTGGAACAGGAGCGTTAACCACCAAGGAAGCTCAATTGGTCCAAACTCATACGGAGGGGCAAGCGTACCCAGGTCTTGACTGTGGGACTGAGGAAGGCTGGAGTTCTGACCTCACACTTCCGCTTCCGCACTCTGCTCAGCACGACTGTTTTTCGTTGCTTGCATCATAAGGGCATTTTTACCGTGGGTTAATAGAAAAGATGGACGCCAGCCTGGGCTCTCACCGCACCCACTGTAATCCGGCCTGGCAGCTGAACCTGGTGTTAATAATGACAGACGCTAGCCTGGGCTTCACCGCACCCACTGTAGGTCTGGCCCTGGCAGCTGGACCCCCTTGTTAACAGTTGACTGATGGCAGCACTAGCTTCCACCGTTAGGGGCAATCAGAGAGCTTTAAATTTCTCTAAAAAATCAGATTTTGAAAAGGGGATTTCTGTGAGGTTAAGTAGTGGGAAAAATGGGCTCCAGGGCTGGACACAAATTGAACAATTTGAGGCTTAAAATTTTCTGGGGCTGTAGTCACTATGGGGTCCCCCATCATTTATCTCCAGGGGAGTCTGTCCCTTTAATCACTGCAAAGGATTTGGAGGAAAAATGAAAACCAATTGAATTTTATTGGCTGAATCACTCTCAGAAGCCAGGAGGGCAAATGTCTCTCAAAATAAGAAGTGTTTGGGGATGATTAGGACATTTTTATTAATAATGGTCTGTGCGGATGAATTAACACAACTACACGTTAAAAAAAATACCTTTAAAAACTGCAGGGAGGGCTGTATGTTGTATGTTATCACACTTGAAAAAAAAGCAAAATGATAATAATGCAAAACTATAAATTAAACGGCACTTTTTAAATCTGTGGATCATGCAGGTTTGATGGTCATACTGTGGTCCAGGACAGGCATAGTCAATGTCCAGTTCAACTAAAATGGTGGTTCAAAGAATCCTTTTCCCGGCACTTTTTAATCTGTGGGTCAGACAGGTTTGGGGCTCATGCTGTGGCCCAGGACAGGGATAGTGATTGTCCAGTGAAACTAAAATGGTGGTTGAAAGACTCCTTTTTCCGGCACTTTTTAATCTGGGGTCATGCAGGTTTGGGGCTCATGCTGTGGCCCAGGACAGGTATAGTCAATGTCCAGTTCAACTAAAATGGTGGTTCAAAGACTCCTTTTCCCAGCACTTTTTAATCTGTGGGTCAGACAGGTTTAATGGTCATACTGTGGTACAGAACAGGTATAGTCAATGTCCAGTTCAACTAAAATGGTGGTTCAAAGACTCCTTTTTCAGGCACTTTTTAATCTGGAGGTCAGACAGGTTTAATGGTCATACTGTGGTACAGAACAGGTATAGTCAATGTCCAGTTCAACTAAAATGGTGGTTCAAAGACTCCTTTTTCCGGCACTTTTGAATCTGGGGGTCATGCAGGTTTGGGGCTCATGCTGTGGCCCAGGACAGGCATAGTCAATGTCCAGTTCAACTAAAATGGTGGTTCAAAGACTCCTTTTCCCGGCACTTTTTAATCTGTGGGTCAGACAGGTTTAATGGTCATACTGTGGTACAGAACAGGTATAGTCAATGTCCAGTTCAACTAAAATGGTGGTTGAAAGACTCCTTTTTCCGGCACTTTTTAATCTGTGGGTCAGACAGGTTTAATGGTCATACTGCGGTCCAGTACAGGGATAGTCAATGTCCAGTTCAAGTAAAATGATGGTTCAAATCATACTGCCTTCTGGCACTTTTTAATTTGTGGGTCATGCAGGTTTAAGGGTCAGGCTGTGGTGCAAGACAGGGATAGTGAATGGTCTGTGACTTTTTTTCTGTGGCTTTTATAACCTAAGTGTGTTGCCTAAGATGTAGCACGTATCCATTTGACTGTTGTGGATGTTAATTCCAGCTTCTCCAGCCCTGTTTGGGTGTAATAATGAAGGTGTTGTTCCTCTCCCATAGACTTTAATGGTCTTGACTATCGGATATCGTCTTGATAATTGACAATATTGACTATCGACCTGATGACGATAGTCAATGTAATCGCTCATCACTAAAAATGACCTCAGCCACTGTTAAAAATTGTGAGGTAGAAATGCCACTTAGAAGCCACATTTCTGTTCCAAAGGACCATGATTATAGCTGTCTCTCACAGCAACATGACCCCAAAACCATTGACATTGCGAAAAATTCTAAAGATAAAGTGAGTAAATGGAATATGGTTTTGTCATTAAACCTTGGTGTCTTTTACAGTCTCCACACCGCAAAACCAGCAAAATGATCTTTTGGGAACTGAGAATAAAAAATTGCAGTGAGAAATGATCATTTTAAAAAACATTTTTCAAGAGGACCATTTCTGTTTGAAGAGGAATGTGAAGTAGACCGGCAACTAATCGGTAACCTCGGCAATTGGGGCCACAACATCATCAGAGATCCATGCCTGATTCATCTTGATGAAAGTCAATGATCCACATTACCTGTGGAAAGCCGGATGCGTTTGTCTGTAATGACTCCTCCAGCTGTGCTGAAGGTCCGCTCAGATATGACGCTGGCTGCTGGGCAGGACAACATCTCTACGGCGTGACGAGCGATCTCGGGCCATTCATCCATTTTGGATACCCAGAAGTCGATTGGGTCCGGAACACATTCAAAAACATCGGTGTTGAGATACAGATAGTTGTGCACCATGATATTAAGCTGGTATCAGTGTGTTGTATGTGTGCCCTGGATTACATGCGTTGGTGAGGTGGTAAAAAAAGATTGCCAGAGGTCACCCATTAGGCTTCTGCCACCTTGCCTGCTGCTGCCGCTACGCCTACTTGGCACTCTACTGCTGTCACGTCGCTGATGTTGTTCCACCGTGACATTTGGGGAACGTGAAGCAGACGCAACAGATGTCTCCAGTTGATCAATCAGCAAGGTCTCCATTTTCTGCATTTTACTCTCTATTTGGGAGGGTGGAAGTAAAGTGCTGAGTTTTGTTTTGTACTGGGGATCCAGGAGGGTGACCACCCAGTAACTGTTGTTCATATTGATGGCCTTAATGCGAGGATCATGTTGGAGGAAATGGAGCATCCAAGCACTCATGTGAGAGATGGAGCCTCTGGATCGAGGGGCACTAGCAAACTGATCTTCCTCATCTTCCTCCTCCGCCTCAAATTCGCGCCAACCTCTTTTCAAGGCGGGGACGCCCGGTAACGCCCGGTGTCTAGGAATACCTCCCCTCCTCCTCCGTTTCCTCCGGCACAGCTTAAAACCCCCACACCCTAAATTGCCTCAATTTTGATGCCCCCGAAAACGGAGGGCGCCGCCCTGCACAAGCCTTGGACCCAAAACCCCTGCCTAATAAAGGGCCTGATAAAATTGAAAACGTCGGGCCTTGTGGATTTGAGGGAAAGAAAAAATGCCCCGGGTGTCCGCATCTGTGTCTGTCTCCCCCTCCTCTCGGGTTGGGACCTGATGTTCAATGGTCCAACATCTTTCCAAAAATTCCCGGGACCCACCCAATGCTCATGCTGAAAAGGGGGCATTGTCTGCAATGCCAAATTTTGGTGGGCCCTTAAAAACGGCAAGGATGGTCCCAAGCTTTTTTCCCCTTCCTCCCCCTTCGGGGGCTCAACACCAAAGGTCCGCACCGCCTTTTTAGGCCATGTGTCACTTCGTATGCGTAAGGGCTTTGCGCTGCTCCCACAATCGCTGGGCATGTGGAGGGGGGAAATTTCCAGCGGGTTGCCACGTCAAAATGGGGATGGTTGAGGGGAAAGGCCAAGCTGACGCTCAATCCCGCCGGGCGGGACGAACCCAGGGGGGGGGAACCCGGGCGGAAAGTGCGAACTCGGGACCCAAGCCTTCCCCCCGGCAGGCAGCCCCAAAACCCGGGGTAGGGGCTTTAGTTTTTTCTGACGACAAGGTTCATGACTTTTTCCCGGGAAAGGGGATGTGCCCCCCAGCCTCCCGATCTTAAGGGCGGCCAGCAGTTTTTCAAACCATTATCGCACCCCCCAATTTCCCTTGGCAAAAGGTTCTTGCCCCCCCCAGCCAGCGCTGGGGGGTTCTCTTTTGCGGAGAGCCTCCAAAAGCCCCTGCCGTGGGTGGACGATTTCAAGACAGTTTAATTTTTAAAACAGGGCCTGGTTTCCTTAGGCAGGGGGTTTGATGCCCCCCAGGGGAAACCTTGGGGGAAAACCCCTGCACCATACCTGGGGTTTTGGAATTTAAGCGTGCCCAAAGCCTGAGATCCCCCGTCACCCCCCAGGGGACATCCCCCCGTTCACCCAGGGGATTTTGTCACAGAGATATAGCGGGCCCCCCTTTGGGGCCCGGGTGTTTTCTATCCATGTGTTTTGGGGTCAGATGGATTTTTCCCCCGGACAAGTTGCAACAACGCGCGTGAAATTTTAGCTGACACGGGGGCGGGCCCGGGCAGGGCCGGGTTTTATGGCAAAGAAATGCCTGGGTCCAAACTGGTATTGGGGGGGAGAAAAGGGCCATGATGTTTCGGAAACCCCCTGTTTCCCCCAGGGCGGGAAAGGGGGAACTTTCCAAGGCCAAAAACCTGGGGAATGCCGACATTCCGGGGTTTTGGCTTTTGGGGTGGGTTTTGGGGGTTTAAATGTTTCTTTGCTTCCCAAACCTGGAAGACAGAAGGGGGGGGGCTAGACTGGCCCCTGTTCCCCGGGGTGCAGGCGTCAAAATGGCGGAAGGAGGGAAAAGGGTTTTGGGTTTGGGTCTCTTGGGGGTGCTGGGGTACTTTGGGCGACGGTTTGGGGGTGAAAGCGGAGGCTTTATCCCCGATCAAGACTTGAGAGGGCAAAGGGGCCCGCTGAAGGGGAAAGCTTGGGGTGGCGGGGGGAGGAAAAGGCGGAGATAGGGTATGACAGTGGTTGGGGAAACCCGGCATCGGTGTGGCCTTTTTTGGCCAAGTGTTTTCCCCATTTCAAATCATGGGATTCGCTGCATTGACTAGAATGTTGGTGGGGTTAAACAAACCCAAAAATTCTTGCCCCTTTCTGATGCGTTTTTCGGCACAGGCGGAAAAAGACATCGCTGGGGGAATCGGGCTTTCTCAAAGGGAAAGGCCCCGGCTTAATAGGTCCTGCCTTTTTGACGGCGATAAGGGGGAGGAGCGGGGGGTTCCCCCTGACCGGGCTTGGGGGGAAAACACATCAGCCCGGGCTTCTGCGGGCCCCCCTTCCCCCTTTTTAGCCCCTACTGACACCGGGCCCCCTCATCTTCCCCTTTGTCCATGAAGAAGCCCCTCCGAAGCAAATTCTGCTGGGAAAAAACCAGTTTGGGTCCGAATGTCGTTTATCATCATCACAACACAGGTGACTTGGTGTCCCGACCCTTCGCATCCAGGGGCTGGGGGGCTAAAAAAGGAAAGGGGACTGCAAGGCATTGCCCCACCCCCCGGGATTTTTTCCGATTGACCGGGTTTCCCTTTTCCTCCCTGTTGGCATAAATTTTTTTTTTTTTTTTTTTAAATGGGGCCCTCAGAGCGACAAAATCATTCCCCCTTTTTCCCCTTTTGGTCTTTGGGGAAAAGCCTTTGACCCCCCCCCGCCCTTTTTTCCTTTTAAGAGGTCTTCAGAAAATGGATTTTTCCCAGTGGTGGGTTTCCAAGTTGCATTTTTGGCTCCTTCCCCCCCCCCCTACAAAAAGTTGGGGATGTGATGTTTTGGGTTTACGACATTTGTGGCCGTTACTGGGGGGCGGGGGTAAGACTGCTGGTGGGGGTTGGGTTTTAAACCGGAAAGAAAGATTGGCGACGCTGGGCGTTTCTTTTTCTTTTGGGCCCCCACCCCCGCGATGGGAACCCGGGCGTCCCCGGGGGGCCCGCAAATTTCCCCGGGGTTGCGTGTTTTTCCCCAACAAAATGGAAGGAGCACCTTCTTCCTACCTCTAACCCCCCCAAAGTCCTAACCCCCCCCTTTTGCTCGCTTAAACCTGCATTTTCTCCATTTTCAGAAGATAAAATTTGAGGGAAAGGGATGGAAGAGTTTTGGAAAGTCCTTAATTTAAAAAAAAGCAAATCATAGCCCATTCTTAAATCCCTCTAATTTTTCCCACGCCAACCCAGGATTAGAAACTGAAATGTTTTTTGCGAATACCTGTGAAATGCAGTCTTTGGGGGAAGAACCAAAAACAAAACCCCCCCGTTTTTCTTCCTTCAGTCCCCCGGGGTTTACAACTTTAAAACCCCGTTTGGCTAGGAAATGATAGTTTTCAAAAAAAATATCATTGCAAGTGCGCTTTCCCACGCCAAAATGGATTCACGGGGCCCAATAAAACTTTTCAGAAAGTTTTCGGATGGGGAAAATTGTTTTTTTTGCAGCAATGACAAATGGAAAAAATTACTAGAAAATTTTTCTATCGGAAAGGGCGTTTCAACGTGGCCATTTGAAAAAACTAGGGGCCCCAAAAACTGCAAAACAGAAATTTTTAAAAAAATTGGGAAAAAACGGGGGTTTTTGCACCTTTCAATTAAAACCCCGGTGACTACTAAAATTTTTCTGTATTCAAATTTAAGTGCAAGGGGGGCTCTTTTAAAAAAGCTGGACTGCGGCAAAATTTTAAAAACACCCAATTAAAAATTTTTACGGATAATAAAAAAGTGGTTTTTTTCACCCAACCCAATTCACCTTTGGGTGACTACCCAAAATTTCTGTATTCCCAAATTTTTTGCAAGGGGCTTATGAACAAAGCTTTGGGCCCTTTTCCCAAAATGGGAAAAAAACGTAATTAAAAATTAAAGTACGGATAATAAAAATGGTTTTTGACCCTAAAAAATTTCAAACCTGTGGTGACTACAAAATTGCTGTAAACAAATTTAAGGGCAAGGTGGTCTATGAACCAAAGCTGGAAATGCGCCAAAAATGAAAAAAACGTAATTTTTAAAATTTTTAAGGATAATAAAAAAGGGGTTTTTTTTTCACCCATCAATAAAACCTGCGGGTTTAAATACAACATTTCGTATTCAAATTTTTAAATTCCCAAGGGGCTCAAAGAACAAATCTTTATGCGGCCAAAGTGAAAAACACGGGAAATTAAAATTTTGTACGGAAAAATAAAACCCTTTTTTTTGCACCTAAAAAAAACAACCCTTTTGGGGACTAAAAAATTTCCCGTTTTAAAAATTTTAAATGCAAGGTGGCCCCTATGAACAAAGATGGACGTGCCAAAGTGGGAAAAAAACGTAATAAATTGGTCCCGGAAAAATAAAAGGCGTTTTTTGCACCTTTCAATTTTTCCCGCGGTGATAAAACCATTTTTTTTATTCAAATTTTTGTGCAAGGTGGCTTTTGAACAAAGTGGACTGCGCCAAAAAGGGAAAAAAAACGTAATTAATTTGTGTAAGGGGGAATAAAAAGGGTTTTTTTCACCTAAAAATATACCTGCGGGGGCTACAAAAATTTCCCGAATTTTAAAATTTTAAATTTCAAGGTGCCATATGAAAAAAAACCCGGGCTGCACCAAAGTAAAAAAAAAAAAAATATTTTTAAAAGTAAGGATAATAAAAGTGGAGTTTTTTACCTATAAATACACCTTTCAGTTACTAAAAAGTTTTGTATCCTTAAAATAAGTACAGGCCCGGCCCAAAACCAAAAAGTAAATTTTTACCCCCAAAATGGCCCAAAAAACTGTTAATTTAAAACCCCCTTGCAAGGGGGGTCAAATTAAAAGTCTGGGGTGCACAAAATTCCCCTCTTCCTTTTAAAAAACCCGCCAGCCCCGTCCCGTCCGTGTGTTCCCCCCGGGAACCCCTTTAACCCCCACCCTGCGGCTGTATAGCACTAGATGCTCTTTTAAAATTCTCAGCCTAAGTAACTAAAAACTGGAAATCTCTAATCTACCTAAATTCTCATGTTCACAGCTAAAAGCATAGTTGTCTGTGTGAACAAATAGAACAGTTTCGCTGAGCTGTTTTGAGAGAGACCGAGCACACGTCATGCTCTTATGATACACAGACACACAATGAGGCTGAAAAGGAAGGGCTGTTTCTATGTAAAACGAGGTCATGTGATTTTTCCAGCCAATCACAACCATACACATCCCAGTCATGACGTCGCACACCCAGCTCACTCTGCTCTATTCTGTAAGCTGATTTGCTGGCCGCCAAAATTACAGGAAGCGCTGAAAATGGCGCAATATTAATAGATTATGCGCAGATTTTCACCTACATTATCGCGTGATCGAAAAAATCCGATCAACATAAAAACCGTGCTGATTTCAACTTTGTCGATAATAATCTCTCAACACTAGTCGTCATCATCATCATCGTCCGCATCCGTTCAACATGAAGCGAAGGCAGCCCAAATGTCAATTCATGTACCCACCACTGTGGATAATCCATTTTCTGACGACCTCTTTGATGACAAAATGCGGTGGGGGTCAGAAGGCACTTCCAAAGACCAAGAGGCCAAAGAGGAGGATTTTGTCTGCTCTGACGCCCAATCTCTGATGACATCAGAGGAGGAGAAGGAAGCCGGTCAATCGGCAAAAATCCCAGTCGGCAACACCTTGCAGTGCCTGTTGCTTGTAGTCCGCAGCTCCTGGATGCAGAATGTCAGGATGAGGAAGTCACCTGTGTTGATGATGATGATGACAACATTGCGGATCCAACGTGGTCTTTTCAGCAGAATTTGCTTGCAAGCGCTTCATCACTGGACAAAGAGGAAGATGATGGGGTCGTGTCAGTACGGCTCCCGCCTCAAAAAGGGAGAGGGCGGTTGCACAAGTCCGCTGAGATTATTCCGCCAGCCACGATCAGCGGAAACACCGCTCCTCACATAACGCCGTCGAAAAGGTCCAGGACCTCTCAAGCCTGGGCCTTTTTTGAGCAAGCCTCTGATTCACCTAGCGATGTCATATGCCGCCTTTGCCGTAAACACATAAGTAGAGACAAGAATCTAAGGTGTTTAACCACCACCAACATGTCTAGTCACATGCAGCGAATGCATGAGTTGAAATGGAGGCAACACTTGGCCTAAAAAGGCCACACTGATGCCGGGCTTCCAACCACTGTCACACCCTGTGTCTCCGCCTCCTCCTGCGCCACCACCAAGCGTTCCTCAGCTGCCCATGTCTCTCAGAGTCATGATCAAGGATAAGCCTCCACTTCAGCCTCCACCGTCGCCCGAGTACCACCATCACCACCAGAGACCCATCCAACCCCTTCTCCTTCCACCAGTTTGACGACCTGCACGCCGTACAGCGGCCAGTCTAGCAGCCAGCCTTCTGTCTACCAAGTTTGGGAGCAGAAAAAACACTTTAACCCAAACCATCCCAAAGCCAAAAGCCTGAATGTCGGCATTGCAGGCCATTTGGCCTTGGAAATGTTGCCTTTCGTCTGGTGGACACAGATGGTTTCCGCCACATCAAGGCCCTCGCCTGCCCCCAATACCAGATGCCGAGCAGGCATTTCTCTGCCAGAAAATCCGTCCCTGCCCTGGTCAGCCACGTGTCAGCTAAAATTTCAAGCGCGTTGTCTGCATCTGTGTCCGGCAAAGTCCATCTGACCACCGAAACATGGACTAGTAAGCACGGCCAAGGCCGCTATATCTCTGTGACAGCTCACTGGGTTAGCTGGGTGAATGTCTCTGGTGGTGACGGTGGCTCTCAGGCTCGGCGCACGCTCTTCAAAACCGCAGGAATGGTGCAGAGTTCTTTTCCCCAAGGTCCACTGGTGGAATCATGTGCCCATAGAAACCAGGCCGTGTTGAAAATAATCTGTCTTGGAGACCGTCAACACACAAGTCAGGAGCTGTGGACGGCTCTTCACATCGAGACCGAGCGCTGGCTGGGTGACAAGAACCTTGTGCCCGGCAAGGTGGTGTGCGATAATGGTCGAAATCTAAATGGTCCCTTTTAAGTCGGTAGGCTGGAGCACATCCCTTGCCTGGCACATGGAAATGAACCTTGTCGTCCAGAAATTTCTAAAGCGCTACCCGGGTCTGGACTGCCTGCTGAGAAAGGCTCCCTGTCTGAGCTCACACTTCCACCGTTCGCACCCTGCTTCTTCCGCCGGGGCTGAAATTACAGGTCAGCTCGGCCTCCCCGTCAACCGTTCATTGTGGAGGGTGGCAAAAACGCTGGAATTCCACCCTCCACATGCTCCAGCGATTGTGGCAGCAGCGCCAATGTCATTACGCAGTCGAAGTGACACATGGCCTGACAAGCAGCGGTGCGGAATCGGGGTGTTGAGCCACCGAGAGTGGGGAAGGTGAAAGAGTCTGCACCTCCTTGCCAGTTTTGAAGACGCCACCAAAATGGTCGTGCAGACAATGCCCTTGTCAGCATGAGCATTGTGGTGATTTAGTTTTGGAACGATCGTTGGACACTCTGAAACATCAGGTCCCACCAGCGACGGGGAGGAGACAGACACAGATGGGGGACACGGAGCATTTCTCTCCGTCGAATCCACAAGGCCCGACAGTTTCACAATTTTATCGTTCTTCATTAGGCAGTGGTTCAGGGTCCAGGGTTAGTGTAAGGCAGCGCCTCAGCTCTCAGGGTGCATCATCTGAGGCAAGTCAGGGCTATGTTGAAGCTGTGCCGGAGGAAGCGGAGGAGGAGGAGTATGATGAGGTTTTCCTGGACACCGACGTTACCGACGTCCCTGCCTTGGAAAGAGGTTGGCACGAATTTGAGGCGGAGGAGGAAGATGAGGAATATCAGTTTGCTAGTGCCCCTCGACCCAGAGGCTTGGGAAATCAAGGCTCCATCTCTCACATGAGTGCTTGGATGCTCCATTTCCTCAAACATGATCCTCGCATTAAGGCCATCAAACTGAACAACAGTTACTGGGGGGCAACCTCCTCGATCCACAATACAAAGCAAAACTCAGCACTTTGCTTCTACCCACCCCAAATAGAGAGTAAAATGCAGGAATTGGAGACCATGCTGATTGATTAACTGGAGACTGTTGTGTCTGCTTCACGTTCTTCAAATGTCACAGTGGAACAACGTCAGCAACGTGATAGCAGTAGAGTGCCAAGTAGCCGTAGCATCAGCAGCAACAGCAGGCATTGTGGCAGGAGCCTAATGGGTGACCTCTGGCAATCTTTATTTACCACCTCACCAATGTTTGTAATGCAGGGCACACATACAACACAACAGAGACTGGTTTAAGATCATGGTGGGACAACTATCTGCGTCTCAACACCCATGTTTTTGGATGTGTTCCGGACCCAATCGACTTCTGGGTATCCAAAATGGATGAATGGCTGAGCTCGCTGGCAACGCCAGAGAGGTTTTGTCCGGCCCCGCAGCCAGCGTCAGATCTGAGTGGCACTTCAGCACCGCTGGAGCAGTCATTACAGACAAAAAGCATCGGCTTTCCACAGATAATGTGGATCGTTTGACTTTCGTCAAGATGAAACAGGGATGGATCTCTGATGATTTTTGTTTGGCCCCAATTGCCCAGGTCACCGATTAGTTTCCGGGGTTTTTCACATTCCTCTTCCAAAAGAAATGGTCCCTTTTTAAAACTTTTTTTTAAAAAGATAATTTCTTACTGCAATTTTTATTCTCGTTCCCAAAAATTCATTTTGCTGGTTTTTGGGGGAGGAGGGCTGTAAAAGACACCAATAGTACAAGGTTTCATGAAAAAAACGTTTTCCATTTACTCACTTTATCTTGGTCATGGTGCTGTGAGATACAGCTATAATCATAGTCCTTTGGAACAGAAATGTGGCTTCTAAGTGGCATTTCTCCCTCACAATTTTTAACAGTGGCTGAGATGTTAATTTTATAATTTTTTGGGTCATGCTGCTGTGAAATGCAGCAGTATTACAGGTCCTATCATAAAAAAATGTGGTTTCTAACAGACATTTGTTCTTCACAATTGTCAACAGTTTGGCTAAGGGTCATGTTTTG
>JAODAL010047359.1:0-30008 GCA_025379985.1 Phyllomedusa bahiana
CGAGCCACAGATGAAAAAGCCACTAGCATACCCAAGTGATTAGTCGGTAATGGGCCATGATTATTTTAAAAACTAAAATCTCCCCCCTGCGTCTTCTCCTGTTCCTTCCACGCCGGGGATTTCCCCGCTGGAGCCGAGTACGAGCCGCGACATGCAGCGTGTTGAAAACATCACATGGCACTGCCTGCCCCCCTCGGGGGGTTGTACAGCGGATCAAAACCGTGGGGCGAGGGGGGGCCTTTCGGCCCCCTGAAAAGGCTCCAGTCGCATATGCAACCGCGTGGCCCTGTTCCTGTCCCATACACCGGCACTCTGGGTCCACCGGGGGGAATTACCACCCCCCCCCCCCCCTCCGGGGGCCTCTGACCGGCGCCGGGGGTTTAGATCTGTGGGCAGCCGGGCCTGCTTGGGATTTCCCAGTGTTAGCAGACTTTTTTAACCCTTAAATTTTTCCTTTTCCTTTTTCTTTTTTCACTACCCCCTACCTTCTGCCACGGGAAGGTTGTATTATTACCCCTGAACTCCCCCATCTTTTACATCCCTTTTCGAACCCTCTTGTCTCACTTTCCTCCGGGTGGCTTACCAAATATTTTTTAATGTATGCATTTTTTGGCTGCCTCCTTTTTTCTGTTGCGTACTATACACTGGGGGTAAACCTCTGGGCTTCTGACCAACGTTCCTACTGATTCACCATTTTCAATCTCCGGGCTCTGGCAGGACCCCTAATCTTCTCTTATTCAGAACATATTTACATTTCTAGATAAAATTTTTTGGGCCTCTCAAATGGGTCCCAGAACCTATGTTCTCTATCTCTGCTCAAAACTCTGCATTCTGGGGCAGCACTCCTCTATCAGGTAATACAACGAGTATGACACAGATGAAGGCGTATCCAAGCAAAGTCAGTGCTTCCATTCAGTGGGTCCTTGTATTGTGCTCAGGTTAAAGTATGTTGACACCAGCTGTTTGTGGCTCCAGTTAGCAGTCCCCTTACAAAAACGTACAAAGGATAACCACGAGACTGGCAAAGACACTACTCAGTCCTTAGTGATGACAGCAAAGCCTAATGGCACCTCGCTCATTGTGGAGCTGAGACTGCTTGACTATTCAATGAAGGAAGGACAGCACAAGTTCAAACTGAAGTGTTCTTTATTCCCAGGCAACGTTTCAGCTCTAAACAGAGCCTTTCTCAAGCAATCACTCAAAGGTGCACACGTGTATATAAAGGAAAAGTGCAATATACAAACAGAAATTACACCATAACAAATTAAATAAATCACAATTATACTTAAATTGAGTATATTATTGTCAAAGTACAGTGATATATTAAACTTCATAAAATATACTATGTGTCTCCTCCATCATCAATATGTGTCAATATAAAGTTACATGTACATAATAAGTACTGAAATAACGTGTGATTAGTGATGAAACACAAGTGAAAACAATCAAAGAATTATTATACATTACAAGTCACGAGTTGCTCAATGCATGGCGTTGATGTGTCAACCTCAGCCTGCTCCGGCGTCTCTAAAATGTCAGTGCGTCTGCGCAAGACAGTCACACTTGCGCATGCGCATTTAGAAAGCAAAGACGTCATCTGTTGCCAAGGCGTTGTAAAAACGTTATCACATAGTACACTCCGTACTGTGAGTAACATAAAGATTCTCAAGCAAACAACTGTGTCTACACCCAAAAGGTAAGTATACAAACTATAAGGCACTGAATAAACGCATAATACAACCCAACTGTTCCCGGAACCACCAAATTGGAAAATCCACGATCGGATAGTAAACACTACCCCATCAAGGAACCAATAGGAGCCTAAATGGAGACAAGAACGGAATATTCCGACACGTCGCCATCCGGCAAAAGGTCCGTATAACAGTAAACGGGGAGCGCCCGTACAAACAGCGCTGCAAAAAACATACCCTTGGCCCAATGTATATCCCTTTGGAAAGAACACATATACATTTGTAAAGAAAAAAATTTTTTCCCAAAGAATAATTCAAATCGCAGCCAAGGAGAGCCCATCCAATCCGCATAGCTGGAGCACTCAAATCATCCAATCTAAAAAATGATAATAAAAAAATTTGTATATACAATAAAAAACATAATTATCATATATCAAAATACAAGCACCATAAGTGCAAAACATACTCAGAAGAGTCCAATGAAAAAGATATTCAAGAGACTTCATTTGTACATATGAGGATATATTTTAAAGTCAATATTAAGACCAGAAGGAGTCAGTGAATTTAGTTTGAAGATCCATTCAAATTCTCTACGTTGAGTGCCATACTCCGATTGCCACTAAATTTTACTTGCTGGAATATGACCCAAACAATCCAAAATTTAAGATCATCAATTTTATGTTTAGCTTCCAGAAAATGTCTGGATACAGGGAAAATAAAATCTTACCCATCCTAATTTTAGACTTATGTTTGTTAATCGCAAGCGACATTCTTGAGTGGTCTCCCCTACATACAATAAATTGCAGGGACACATTAGAATATAAATAACAAAGTTGCTTCGGCATGTTAAAAAATGATTGATCTTAAAATATCTTACCCGTCATTGGTGTACAAATTTATCACCCTTCATTAATAATCTACAACTTTGACAAGATAAGCAAGAAAAAACCTGTTCTAGTCCACATTAGGTTTAGAACTATACTTCTAGGTTTTCAGTTGAAACCAAAATGTCCCTAAAATTTCTAGGACGTCTATATGCCATTCTCGGGGATACAGAGAACCCCCTTGATCTGTGGAAAATTAGTTTTTAAAATTAGCCACTCCTTAAGAATTAAATTGCGTATCTGCTGAGAACACTTTTTATAGTGGTAACACAAGTTATGAGTGTATCAGAAAAATCCTTCTCTTTTGGCATAATCAGATGTTCCCTCTCTACCCCTTCAAGTTTTTGTCTATGTGTATGGACCAAAGATTTAGGATATCCACGTGCCAAAAATTTAGACGACATCTCATCCAATCTTTTTTCAGAAAGTACAGGATCAGATACTATCCTCTTAACCCTAAGTAGTTGACTATAGGGCAAAGACCTAACCATGGGTCTTGGATGAAAACTATTGTAATCTAACAAGTTGTTCCGGTCAGTAGTTTTAGTGAACAAGTCAGTGACAAGTTTATTACCTTGTTTGTATACCCTGTGTCCAAAAATTGTAATTCCTTATGTGAGTATGACATCGTAAACTTAATGTCTCTGTCCATAGTATTCATGAATTGAAAAAATTCTTCAAGCTGTGCAATGTTACCTTTCCAAATAAAGAAAATGTCGTCAATGAATCGACACCACCCCAGTACTAGGCCGAAGTGGCACGATCCATAAACAAACTCCTCCTCAAGATGGGTAACAAAAATATTAGCATACGTCGGCGCTACATTGGAGCCCATAGCGGTCCCTTTCTTTTGTATATAGTACTTATCTGCAAATTGGAAATAATTTTCGGTCAAAATGAATTCCAATAAGGCAATTAGAAAAACAACATTATCCGTGGGGTAATCTGATAACGTTAAAATTTTCTCACAATAGAAATGCCTCTTTCATGGTCTATGGAAGTGTATAAATTTACAACGTCAAAAGAAACTAAGATGTCAGAATCATTAACTGTAAACCCCTTCAGAATATTCAAGAAATGTGTTGTATCTTTAATGTAAGACCGTGCAGAACATGCAAAATCTCTCAACATTTTGTCAAGGAACATTGCTACAGGGCTAAAGATGGAACCTTGTCCCGAGACAATAGGCCTACCAGGAGGGTTGGAAAGTGACTTGTGTATTTTAGGAAGACAATACAATCTAGGGGTTATGGGAAATTTTTCTATGAGAAAATCTACCAAATCCCTATCTATAATTCTCTCTTCATGGGCCTTATGTATAATGCGGCAAGTTTGGGTTTTTAAACGAGGCAGAGGACTGAACATAATTCACCATATACCTCAGTGTCCATAAGCTGCCGGAAAACCCCCTCAATATATAAGATTTTCCATAAGTAAAGGGCTCCCCCTTTTCAGCGGGTTTAAAGGTAAAGTGTTTCTGTGAAAAATGCTAAATAATTCCTTATCTTGTTTAGACAAATTGTGAAACTAACATCAAAATCTTTTCACGAATCCTTTGTTACCTTTCTAAAGATAATTCAAAAGTATTGTACAGTTTGTCAGTAAAAGGGGACAAAATTACTTTTTTTAGATAAACCGGTTTGTGCAAAACAAATATCATAATAAATTATCATCGTGCTTTTACTGACTGGTAAAGGAGAGACAAATTAAAAAAAAACATTTAAGTTTAAATTTTTCAAATAATTAAAATAAACCCAGTTAAAACCCTGAAACCACCATGCTTGGGGGGACAAATGAAACCCCCTTATTAAAAACCTTTTTAGTTCAGCTCCAACAATTCATAAGAAGAAATTTTGCTGTCCTTCCTTCTTGATTTCCAGGCCGGGTTCAGCCCCTTGGGACGTGCACTATTACATATATTTTTTGGCCGGTGCTGTTTCAACTAGTATTTTTCTGCTTGACTATTCAGTCATTCAGTCTCTCTACTCAACGCCAACACTGGGAGGGCAACAACGGGTTCTTACCCAAAAACTAGGTGGACTCACACAAAAACAAACCTTTTAATATGCATTCTTTCCCAAAAAAAGGGGGACACAACAGGGGAACAGTTTTTTGGTGTAAAATAAAGTTTTTACCGGAGCTTGCTACTTCTGTTATCCAGATTCCCCCCCATAGGTAATGCCTTTATTGGGTTTCCTTGTTAAACGCCCATAGATTCTGTGTCGAACCGGACCAATACCATCATAGCGGTTTAAATTTTTTTTTAAAAAGTTACGCGTGAGGATCATACAGAAACCCAAAACAAAAATCATGGCAAGTTCCAGTTTTAACAGCTCACATCTTTTTAATATGTATGTTTTGTAATGAAAAAAAAAAAAATCAAAAATTTTATTTTTTTGAAATTTGTATGAAGCGCCATTTTTTTAGACCAGAAACAAAATTTTAAGTTTACGGAATGAATCCAACTTACTTTAAAGGGTGGAACACACAATTGGATATTTTATGGGTGCATGGGTATGTTCCGGCATGTGGAGGGGGCCCGCATTCTCACCCTCACGACTGTTTTTTTCATTTCAAAATTTGGGAAAAGGTTTTCAGTAGAGAAAAAGCGGACACTTGGAAACCATGCAGAGGGCCCCAAAGCCATAGTATATTCAAGTTCACATACTTTTATCACCGCTAAAACAGTTATGGCATTTTGTGTCATTTTTTAATCCCCTTTTTCTCCTCTGGTTTTTGATTTTTTCTGGCTTTAATATAAGGGGGATTTCTGTACCCAAATCCTCCCCATTCTCAATGACTCGGCACCATCTGTGATGGACCCCCGGGGTGAGGTGTCACATTGAATGTCTTTTTAAAATTAAAAAACCTCTGTTACATCCTCTGCTCCACCCAGCTCCTTGTCCCTTCATCTTGGTTAAATTACCAACAACAAATTGGTAGCCTTTTATTTTGTCATGTGGACACTGCTGCTTGTGGGTTTTAAAAGGGGGTCAGGCCAACATACTGGTAACCCCGCTGTGGTGGTGATGGTGCACATCATGTGAGGACAATGCTCTTGACATGAACATGGAGGAGCTTCCTATAAAAGCATTCAACTCATATTCAGTCCATCCAAAGAGGAACACAACACGAAATGAAATATCACCTCCCGTTTCCTCTTATTATCTGCGAAATTTTGTATTTTTTACTGGGTTTTCTGGGGTTTTTAATTGTTCATCTTTTTCCATTCAGGTCTCTACAAATAGGATCCTCTCTACTAAAATCATCTATAGGAAATTTTTCCTGATTGACTTGACAAAAAAATAGTGCAGAGACAAAGGGCGAAAAGTATTTTAAAATCGCACCCTAGAGTAATTTCCCAGCTTACTGCGAGGAAAGAGATTTGATGAGTAAATTACAGGATACTTATATATGGTAAAACATATGATTAAATGGAGGGGGGAAGGGGGCTCTGATATGCCCTTACATCATTCTTATCTATGGAAAAAACAATGATATGACTGGAGAGGTAAAAAATTCTGATGATTCACATTAAATCATTCTTATCTATGTAAAACAGATTTATGACTGGAGACCCAGGGGCCTGTGTCTATTCATATTCTTATCTAGGGTAAAAACCAGATGACAGATGGGAGGGGGGGGTCTCTGTATGTCAATTACATCATTTAATCTATGGTAAAAACATTGATAGTGGGGGAATGATTCATGTGTCAAATTACACATTTTTATATATGAATAAAGATCATATGATGGGAGGGAGGGGGCTCTAAAAGTGCCATTACATTATTTTTATTTTTGTATAAAAATGAATAGGGGGGGGGCTCTGATGATGTACATTAAACCCTTCGTATCTAGTAAAATAGATTACAGATGGGAAGGGGGAGGGGGTTGATGATGTCACATTACAGCTTTCTTTCTTGGAAATAAAAATTTATATGGGAAGTAAGAGATTCTGATGATGCCCACATTACCATCATTCTTATCTTATTTTAGGGATTAACTAAAAAGTAGCTTTCCCTTTTTTTTACTTGAACACTGCAGACTTTTTTGGGAACAGTCCAAAAAAGGAAAATAAAGGGCCAGGGTTTGTTTCACCAAAAAAAACATAAAGCACACAAGTTTCTGTGATGGTACAGCCCCCGTACCCCGTTTCCCGGGGTTGGGAAACCTGCGTGGCCCGGGGTGTCCAGGGTTACCGGGCCCAGTTTTTGGGCTCTCCAAAACCCCCTCATTTGACTGAGCATTTGGGGTCAACAGGAACATGTCCCCGCCCAACTGACTGCTGGCCTTATTATGCCTGGTAAGCCCTGGCCTGGAACATGGGACTCTTTCCCCCCAACTTTCTGACTGCTCCAGTAAAAGCGCGACCCAGATAAGGAATTGCCGAATACTATTAATACAAAAAATGTCAGTGGGCCCTGCCAGACACCAGAAAAAAAAGGGCCCTTTTCTTTAACTCAGGAAATGGTGACCGTACCATCCGTCAAAAATAGTACCTTGTGCCTTCCCCACAAAGGATAACAATGAAAGCATGAGAGGGGGGGGGCTCGATGATCTCACATTTACATTTTTTCTTACCTTTTTGGTAAGAACATGATTTTTTGTTTTGGGGGGGGGGGCTTGATGTTTCATATTACATCATTCTTATCAAAGGTATAAAAAGATGATTGACGGGAAGGGGAGGGGGTTCTGATGAGTCACATTACATCACTTACTTTGGTAATAACATGAATGACTGGAGAGGGGAGGGGCTCTGCCACATTTAAAATTTTTCCCTTTTCGATGGGAAAACAGATTGATAGAGAGGGGGGTGATTCTTATGATGTACATTACATCTTTCTTTCTAGGTAAAAATGAAAGACTGGAGAGGAGAAGGGGCTCTGTTTATGTCACATTTTCTTTCTTTTCTATGGTAAAAAACAAGATATGACGGAGAGGGGGGGAAAATTCTTATATGTCACATTACATCTTTTATTATTTGGGATAACTGATGATGTGATTTGGGGAGGGGGGGGGGCTTGTGACGTACATTCATCATTCTTATCTATGGTAATAACATATTTGACGGAGAGGGGAGGGGGCTTTGATGTTACATTACTCATTTTATCATGGTAATAAAGTGATAGGGGTGGAGAGGGGAGAGGGGTAAAAATGTTTGAAGGATAATTATTAATGTTTTTTTCCATTAAAAAAGGAAAAACACGTAATGAAGGACCTCTAGTGAGTCCCTTTTTATAGAGGCCCCAATCACAGGGCCCCCACCTCACTACCTTTCAGAGATAAAATAAGAAAAAAGATCCTGAAAACCAACAAGATCATTGATGCTGACTGAGAGGGGAGACTGCTGGCAATTAACAGAACACACTGGGGGTTTTGGGTAAAATTGTATATTTTGTGTGTCAGGGTTTCCCATAAGGTGTCAGAACATCGCTGCTATTTCTCCATGGAGGATGGGAGTATTTAGAAACACAATATCTGAAAGGATGTCAAGATAGAGGATTTTACCATGAAGTTTATTTGATAGAGGTCTGTAAAAAGGGCGTCAAGATAGAGGACTGCAGCCTTCCAAACTCCCGGTGTTCCTCTCCTTCCTGCATTAAAAATGTTACAAACTATTTAAACAGTAATGGGGTTTGTAGAGCAAAGAGAGTTGGGGTTTTAACTTTACAAGAAATCATGGTGTAGCTGCCATAAAAGGGGGGAAAGAGGAAACCTGTAAGAAAGTGGGGAATAGCTACAAATTAAAAGGCGTGCACTCTAATATATACTTTGAAAAAGTAAGCATAGGTGCAATGAAAGGGAATGACATAACTAATAATAAAACATGGCACACTAAAGATAAAGTAAAACCTCAAGTTTTAGGAATATAGGGAAAAAACTTTCAGCTAAGGAAAATATGAAAAACTGGGGCTCTTGTTTTCTAATTTTTATCAAAGATTGTATTAAGCTCACCTCCCAAAACCCCAAGGGTTCCCAGAGCAGGTGAGTCCCTACACTAAAAAAATGGTTACCTTGCTAGGAGTCCATTCAGACTGCCACTTCCCCAGGATTTGATAGGAACCTAAATTGAATTAACCTGCACGGATTTAAAAGGGTGGCTGAGTGCAGCAAGCCAATGAGATTGGCCATCTCCCAAATAGACTACAAAATGTAAAAGGCTGTGCACATCTAATATATACTTTGAAAACATAAGCATAGGTGCACACTGAAAGGCAATGACATACATCTAATTACATAAATCAGATGGCACACTAAAGACTAAGTAAAACCTCAAGTTATTTTAGGAATATAGGAAATGCTTTACAGCTAAGGAAAATATGAAAAACCTGGGACTCTTTTTTACAGTATTTGATCAAAGATTGTATTAAGCTCACCACCCAACACTCAAGGGGTTCCCAGAGCAGGTGAGTCCCTACACTAAAACATGTTACCTTACTAGGAGTCCATTCAGACTGCCACTTCCCCAGGAGTGATAGGAACCTGCAATTGAATTAACCTGCACGGATTTAAAAGAGGTGGCTGAGTGCAGCAAGCCAATGAGATTGCCATCTCCCAAATAGACTACAAAATTGTAAAAGGCTGTGCACATCTAATATATACTTTGAAAACGTAAGCATAGGTGCACACTGAAAGGCAATGACATACATCTAATACATAAATCAGTGGCACCCTAAAGACTAAGTAAAACCTCAAGTTATATAGGAATATAGGAAATAGTCTGACTCCACTTGGGTAAAAATCAGGTAAAAAAATAGGTTTTGATCCATTGGATTTTAAGGCCAGTGATATTCACCTTAAGCATTGCTCACATGATTTTGTAGGTATAAAGCTTACAAAACCAGGTGGTCATTGACAATCAGTAGAGATCCACGAGGGGGAGAGCACATCAGTGAGGTTCGAACTGCCACAGGGCAGGTGTTCGGCTTATGCCCTGACATCAGTGATTCCTCCCGGGGATCATATCATTGTTCTGGTTAATGACAGCGAACCTTTTCAGCCTTAGTGATTAAACTTCCCATGTGGAACGCTGCATTCATAGTATCCGTGAAAAAGACCCATACATTTAAAATTTCTTTTTTGTTTTGTTGTTTTTTAATAGCAAAAAATATCACTAAAGTTTTGCAATTTTTTCCCTTTTCCATTTCTGCAGTTTATATATAGGTGATGTAGAGTTTTAGCTCCGTTGGAGCAGGGCTAAGAGTTACAGTTCAGGCTTTCAGTGCTTTTCTTTTTTTATTTTGGATTTTTTTGTTTTGTTTTATTTCACATTTTTTTCCCCCCTGTCGGGGCAGAAAAAGACCTCTGCAGATATTTTTGTTTGTAGCTTATTGGTAGCACATCTATCTTCAACTGTCCCCCCAATCTGTCCTCCAACTCTCTTCTTGAACCACTGCAACCTGGTTTCCGATCTAATCACTCTACAGAAACTGCCCTAATCAAAGTCACCAACGAATTTGTAACTGCTAAAGCCTCACGCCACTACTCTGTGCTTCCCCTCTTAGACTTGTCCTCTGCGTTTAACACTTCCCTCCTGCTACAATCCTCTTGCCCCTCGGCATCACGACTTGGCCCTTTCCTGGATCTCCTCATATCTCTCGGATCTGACATTCAGGGCGACATGTATGTTTTTATGGTGCTTTGACGCCAATTTTAAAGCGCATAAGAATAGTTTTAGAATGTGCCTGTTTTTATCCGGTCTACTGCGGGTCCGACATCAGCCACATTCTAGCGCAGAAATGACACTTCTGGCACAGGTAAAACCACTTTGAGAGTGGTTTACCTGTTCCAGCAGTAATGCGCCTGGAATTGCCGTACTGAAGCTATAGATCTAAGTTCATACGGTTCTGGTGCTCCCTGCCTCCAGCGCTCTGTAATTTGCCTGATAAATTTGGGATGCGGGCAAATTTAAAAATTTTAGCGAACGGGGCTGCGCTAGATGTCAGGCTGAATAAACGACAGATTTCTGGCGCAAAGGCCCTTCATACATGTGTCCTCAGTGTCTGTCCTCTTGTCCAACCAAATTAAGCATTAGGGGAGAAGATCCTTGGTGAGAGAGGTAAAGAAGGACCCCAAGATCACTGTGGCTGAGCTCCAGAGATGCCCGTAGGGAGATGGGAAAAAAGTGCCACAAAGTCAACTATCATTGCAGCCCTCCCCCAGTCAGGGCTTTGTGGCAGAATGTGCCAACGTAAGCCTTTCCTCAGTGCAAGACATATGAAAGCCGCATACAGTTTGCAAAAAAACACATGAAGGACTCCCAGACTAAGAGCAATAAGATTCTCTGGTCTGATGAGACGAAGATTGAACTTTTTGGTGTTAATTGTAAGCGGTGGAGAAAATGAGGCCCTGCTCATCACCTGCCCAATACAATCCCAACAGTGAAACATGGTGGTGGCAGCATCATGCTATGGGGGTGTTTTTCAGCTGCAAGGACAGGACGACTGGTTACAATTGAAGGAAAGATTAATGCGGCCAAGTACAGAAATATCGTGGTCCTGGATGAAAATCTCTAGATTTCTAGAGTGCTCTGGACCTCAGACAGGGCCGAAGGTTCATCTTCCAGCAAGATAATGACCCTAAGCACACAGCTAAAATAACAAAGCAGTGGCTTCAGAGCAATTCTGTGTCCATTCTTGACTCGCCCTTGTCAGAGCCCTGACTTAAACCCAATTTTCGTACCCACTGTACAGTGAACGACTGACCTTTTGGGATGCATGTCTGTATGGTGTATATATATTTTTTTATAGCTTGAGCTAAAGGGTATTGGCCCTAATAGCGTGTTTCCCCTAGTGCGATTTTTTTTTTTTTCCCCAAGTTTAGAAATATAAGGCCTCCCCTGAAAATAAGAGCTAGCGGCAGTCATTGCTTTAAGAGCGCCTCTCACCTCCACACACACACAAATTGATAGTAGGTAAAAGTAGACTTTTCTCAAATACATGTCATTAACAATCCAGAGGATTTATCTCAGTTTTGCAAGGGAACAGGTTCTTACTTTCACTTTGTAAGTCAGGAGATACAAAGGGTGTGGAAGATACCATCTGTGCAGGGGGAGCTGATGACATAGCTGCTTGTACAGGGGGATCTCAGTCTCTCACTACATACAGTGCAGGCACAGCACATGGAAGACATAGTGTAAGTCTTCCACAAAAATAATAAAAGGACTGGGTGGACTACAGTACACAGAAAGATTGGCAAGATTAGGGTTATTTAGTTTAGAGAAAAGAAGGCTTGGGGGGACATAATAAATAGTTTAAATACATCAAAGGTCAATATAGAGATCTCTCCCCCAAAATTTATTTATACACAGGGCTGTATCTAGAACAAGGGGGCATCCTCTACATCTTGAGGAACGAAATTTTCTACAATAAACATAGAAAGGGATTCTTACTGTAAAAGCAGTGAGACTAAAGGAATTCTCTGCCAGAGGGACTTGTCATGGTGAATTCAAAAACCGAGTTACAAAAAGGGTTTGGATGCATTTTCTGGAGCGGGAATAATATAACAAGTTACAGTGACTAGGATTCAGGAAAGGGGTCATTGATCCAGGGAATTTTCCTGATTGCCAGATTGGATTCAGGAAGGACTTTTTCCCTAAAGAGACAAATTGGCTCTACCCATGGGGGTTTTTTGCTTCCCTGGATCAACACCTTAGCACAACAGGCTGAACTAGATGGACGACTTGTCTTTTTTTAGCCTTACAAACTATGAAACTATGAAACTATAAGTGAAGCATATTTGCAAAAGTGTTTTGTAAATTTTAGTCACCAGTTACTTCATGATGGTTTAAATGTGATCTTGATTCATGGAAAAATAAACGGTCCCCTGGAAAATAAGGCCCAGTGCATCCTTAGGAAGCAAAAATTAATATAAGACACTGGTCTTATTGTTGGAGAAACAGGTAGCCACTACTACTAATAGAGGCTATATTACATCACATTCCGTGTTTGATCTATTTTTATGTAGATTATAAAGGATTAAAAAGGCCTTTTTTGTACCCGCTCCCAGATTTGTGTTCAAAATGAAATAAAAAAGTGCATAATCCAAACTTACACTGGTGCCAAAGCCACCCCTGCTTCATATATGACCATCCCTGCTCCACTCTACAAGAGAGCAAGTACGGTCAGGGTTTGAGTCCAAGACAGCCACCTAATGACTCACAGAACCCCGTTATAATTCTCCATTTGGCATTTACTGATACAGTGGGATAGGCATGCGAATACATGGCTCTGGGAATAGGGGGGGGTGCTGACCTCAGAAAACAGAAGTATAAAACAGCAAGAAAGGCCTCAAGGCATAGCATCACAATCTATTGGTCCTACTCTGGGGGGAGAGGCCTACTGTTAAAAATGTAATCTGTTTCCACCACTAGCATGTCCTGCAATTCCTGGGGGGGGGGGGGGGGGGGGGGCTTTTCTTCTTTGAAATGTTATAAAATATCAATATACCGTTTAATGTAATATTTACAAAAAGTAATAAAATCTGATTTATTCTTGGCAGGTGACTTTACCAGGAGCACAGAAGAACATATATCGTCAGATTTTTAAAACAGATGATAGCTGGTGAACACACAAGATGAATAAGGAAGAGCATACTTTTATATCCAGACATAGCCTCAGCCCATCCCTCCAATTTGATTCTATCAAACTGATTCTTTTAAGGCAGATCCCAAATTCTGAATTCTCACAGATTATTAAGCCACATCAGGGTTGCAGAACATCAATTCACACCAGAGAAGCCATTTTCCTGTGCAGAAAAGGAAAAATGTTTGCTAACAAATCTAATCTTCAGAACATCAAAAACTCACACAGGAGAGAAGCTCCACTTTCATAGTTCAGAAATGTGGGAAATGCATAGTCATAAACACATCTTATTGAACATGAAAACTCACACGCTGAGAAGACTGTTGTCATGTTCAGAATGTGGAAAACATTTTTAGGAACAAATCATTTCTTGTTCAACATAAGAACTCACAAAGGAGAGACGCATTTTCAAGCTCAGAATGTGGCAAATGTTTACTCAAAATCAAAACTGTTCAACATGAAATAACTCACAAAGGGAAGAAGCCATTTTACATGCTTCAGAATGTGTCAAATGTTTTAACTCGGAAATCAGGTCTTGTTCAACATAAAAGAACTCACACAGGATAAAATCCATTTAGCGTGTTCAGAAATGTGGCAAATGTTTCATTGACAAATTCAAATCTTGTTCGAGCACGAAAGAACTCACAGAAGGAGAGAAGCCGTTTTCATGTTCAGAATGTGGCAAAATGTTTTTACTAAGAAATCGTATCATGTTGAACATGAGAATTCACACAGGTGAGGAAGCCATACTTCTGTTCCGAATGTGGGCAAAAGTTTTTACAGTGAAATCAAATATCTCGACATAAAGAGAACTCACACAGGAGAGAAGCTATTTTCATGTTCAGATTTGCAAATGTTATACTCAGAAAACGCAATCTTCTTTGACATGAAAGGAACCACACCTCTATTTTTCAGTGACACCAAGCTATGGTATGTAGTGTAGTGTAATCTATGGAAGTATGTTCATACGTGCCAAGCACATCCAGGACATTGAGTGTTTTGGGCTCCACTTGGCAAATGAAGGTTCAATGTGGATAAATGTAAGGAGTTTGAACTGGGTAGGAATATTTTCTTCAGGCGTCATATGTCCTAGGGGGAGAAAAACGGAGAATCGCTTGTTGAGAAAGATCTGGGACAATCTTGAAGATCATAGACTACAGAACAGCATGCAGTGTCAATCATCTGACCTTAAGCCAGCAGGATATTAGCGTGTTATTAAGAAGATCATGAACTCGAGTGACAAGATGTAATATATACTCTGTATAAAGCATGCCTGTGGCCACACTTGGAATATGGCTGGTTCAGTTTTCCGTCTCCGGTTTAATAGAAAAAATGTAATGAAGCTAAAGAGAGTGCAAAGACGAGCTACCAAACTTCTAAGGGGAGATGGAACATCTTAGTTAATGAGGAGAGGTAAGAAGAGTTGGAACTTATTTAGTTTTGAGAAAAGACGGCTTTGGGGGAACATGATTAATTTAATAGGTATATAAATGGTACTTACAAAGAAGTATGGGGAAAAATGATTTAGATGTAACAATCCCTCAAAAGACACAGGGAACATTCCCTACGACCTGGAGAAAAAAGGAGAAAAGCATCTTCACTGTAAGAACTGTAAATCTGTGGAACAGCGCTTGAGGAGCTCGCTCAGCAGAACCGTTTCTGAGCTTTCACAAGAAAGGCTTAGATAACTACCGTGAAATTAAAGACTATATTAGATGTATGTAGCCATATAAAATGTCTGATTTCAGAACTCAGGGATCAGAAATGAAATTTTTCCCTAGAGTAGATTGGTTCTGCCTTATGGGTTCCAAGCAGTTCCATCAGTAGGTAAGACTAGGCTTAAACACCTTATCTCCCTCCCTTCACCCACATTTTCCCTACCCTTGGTTGAACTTGACGGATATTTGTCTTTTTTCAATCGTACTAACTATGCGTATAGCTACTGTGACGGATCAATCATAATAAAGAATATAGAAGTCAGGACATTACAACATAAAAGTTTGCTGTAAAGTGTACAATATAGAAACCTGACTTACATTGTAAACTTTTATTATAGTCAACCCCTCTAGTAAAGGCAATACATTAGTTATAACACACGGAGAACAGAAAAAAAAAATGTAATCCATATGATGTTGAAAAAGGAACTTTAAGCTATTTTTCACTAGCACCTCGACATGCCAAGAGAAACTATGCCGTCTCAAAATAATTTGTCCCGTGAGATCTTCACACACAGGTCAAGAGCTGTGGACGGCTCTGCGCACTAGAACCAACCAGTGGCATGGGTAGCTAAGAACCTGGCCGCCAGGCAAATTGGTGTTTGACAAGGGGAGCAATCTTCCTTGCTCGCCCCTTAAGATCAGCAGACATAAGCACATCCCTATGCCTGAGACAAGTCATGAACCTGGTTGTGCAGAACATTTCTCATATGCTACCTTGACTGTCTTCTGAGGATGCTTAGGTCTTAGCCTCACACTTCAGCGTTCGCACCCTGCTTCGGCACGACTGGCAGGTTTGCAGCGTGATCTGGGCCTCCCCATCAACCGTTCTGGTAGTGATGTACCAATATGCTTTGAATTCCACCCTCCACTGCTCCAGTGATATATTTGTGGCAGGCAGTGATACGGACCTCGGGGTTGACCCATAGAAAGTGTGAGACAGGAGAAGAAATGCACATACTTGGCCGTTTTGAAGAGGCTAACAAAATAGTCAGTCGAGACGAAGCTCTTGTCACAATGACCGTTCTGGGTTATATTTTTACTGGAACAAGCGTCAGGGCACTCTGTTCAGCAAGTCCCAGCATTGATGGAGGAGGAGTGCGACACAGACCCTATCTCGACGGAGGATGTAAAGCCCGACTGTTTCTCAATTATATATGTCTTCTTTAGGCAGTGGTTTTAGGTCGAGGCGGTGCAGGACCGGCAAGTTCAGCTCTCAGAAATAGAGCGCATGAGCTACCAGGGCTCTTGCTATGGCAGGATTGAGAATGTGGATGGAGGATGAGGAGGCAGGTGGACACCACCGTACTGATTATCTTCAGTGTTAAGAGGTTGTCAACAGATTACAGGAAGAAGAGGAAGATCCAATTAGTGCCTTTCACCCCTGAGGCTTTGTGGAGAACTCGGCAGCATCTCACACATGAGTGCTTGGATGCTACATTACTGCAACATGATCATTCATCAGGGCAATAAAAATAAATAGCGATACCCTCCTTGATCCCTTTACAATTTCAAAAGTGAGCAATTTTCCTTCACCGACACAATTGACAGTAGAAGCAGATTTTGATAGGGTTGATAACTGACAAACGTATGACTCTTTCCCCTGACAAGGTGGATTTGTTTTTGATAATTTATAAAAATGAATAAGCGTGGATCTCTGACCATTCTTTTACCCCAGTTGCCGATGTCACTGACCAGTAAACTGTAGCACGTCTTCTTGACAATGTGAAATACAAATGTAGTGTAGTTTAAATCTCATGTCTGTAGTGCCTGTGCCTGCTGCTTCTACAAATTGTATTCTACTGATGCCAACAGCTAGATTTACAAGTCTTACGGCTCAATTTATTTTGAAATATACACATGTATGATCTTGATGTGCACTGCATACACCTCTTACTCCTCATCCTTGTAGCCCTCCAGATCTTTATTTTTTAAATGCCTCCACCTGTACTACCACCAAACATATTAAGTCTCATTATCCTAAACCTCGATGTTTCCCATTGGCATGTTTTTGCTGCCACCAATAGGATTGCCACCTAATCTTGTCGAACCGGAACCTCGCTGTTCCCCATTGCCTAATCTTGTCGAACCGGAACCTCGCTGTTCCCCATTGCCTAATCTTGTCGAACCGGAACCTCGCTGTTCTCCATTACCTAATCCTTGTCGAACCGGAACCTCGCTGTTCCCCATTGCCAATCTTGTTGAACCGGAACCTCGCTGTTCCCCATTACCTAATCTTGTCGAAATGGAACCTGTCTGTTCCCCATTGCCTAATCTTGTCGAACCGGAACCTCATTTTTTCCCCCTTTGCCTAATCTTGTCGAAGCAGAACCTCGTTGTTCCCCATTACCTAATCTTGTCGAAGCAGAACCTCGCTGTTCCCCATTACCTAATCTTGTCGAACTGGAACCTCGCTGTTCCCCATTGCCTAATCTTGTTGAATCAGAACATCGCTGTTCCCCATCACCTTATCTTGTCGAACCGGAACCTCCATGCTCCCCACTGCCATGTTCTGGCTGCCACCAATGGTACTGCCATTTTATGTAGTCCGCTGCACCTCCTGTAGCTGGGGCCCTGCTTCCAAGCTGTCCTCCTCATCTTTTCAGATAGCCATTGAAAGTAATTTAGTAATTAGGCCTCTCCATTTTTTCTGTCACTCTATCAGCCACATTTTCTTCACTATGTTGTTCCTAGGAATCCAGTTTACTGTTATCGATTGTGATTACAGCTTCTCCCCATCTGTCTAAGTTCCCCACTGCCATTTTCTCGCTGCCACCAATGGTACTGCCATCTCATCTAGTCCAGCCTGTAGAGGCATAAGTTCTAGTTCTTGAGCCCTCCCCCTTCCGTAATCATGTGCCATTTCAATACCGAGTGGTTGTCTTAATTGTTCAAATGGCATTTGGGCCCCCTCAGGATGCAGGGCCCCATAGCGGCTGCTACCACTGCAACTCCTATAACTGTGCCCCTGCCAGCTGAACCTTCATTTTCCCCATTTGGATGTTCTTGCTGCCACCACATATATCACATGTGCAAAGCTTGCAAGCAGAGGCGTAAGTTCAAGTTCTTGGGCTGTGGTGCAAAAAGTGAATAGGGCCAGTTACCATGTGCCACAACCTCAAACAGTCACACTCCAAACCCACTATGGTGAAGACCAAGAGCTGTAGAAGGACACCAGAAACAGCTGTAACCCTGCACCAGGCTGGGAAGACTGAATGTGCAATAGGCAAGCAGCTTGCTGTGAAGAAATCAACTTGGAGCAATAGCTTAAAAAATGTAAGATATACAAGACCACTGATTATCTCCCTAGATCTGGGGGCGTCTAAGCAAGATCTCAAACCCCACTAAGAATCACAAGATGGTGAGCAAAAATCCCAGTACCACATGAGTGGGATCTAGTGAATGACTTGCAAAGAGCCTGGGACCAACGTAACGAAAGGATCCCACAGAACACACCTATGCCATTAGGGATTCAGGAATCCTGCAGTGCTCACATGTCCCCCTGCTAAGCCAGTACATGTCCGGTGCATTTGAATTTGCTAGAAAGCAGTTGGATGATTTGACCTCTGTCATGCCAACAAAGGATATATAACCAAGTATTGAGATGACTTTGTTATTGACCTAATACTTATTTTTCCAGCATAATTTACAATAAATTATTTTTTAAATCAAACAAAGTGATTTTCTGGAATTGTTTTCTCATTTAGTCTCTCAGAAGTTGAGGTCTACCTATGATGTCATTACAGGCCTCTCTCATCTATTTAGTGGAGAACTTGCACAATTGGTGACTGACTAAATACTTTTTTTGGTCGCACTGCATGTAATAGTCCCTACAAAAAGTATGGGGAAAAGCTATTTCATGTAAAACAAGGTGCACTCACTTCATCTGGAAAAAAAAAATTCAGTCTCCAGAGAATAATAGCCGTCTTCACCATGTGAAGGGTAAATCCGTGGAATAGCCTGTCCGAGGAGTTGGACACAGCAGAAACAAGTGAGGGTTTCAAGAGGCTTAGATTACCACTTACTACTAAATAATATTAATTCTTATGTAGCCATATAAAGCATCTGTATCCAGTCTGATGGCAATTTTGGAATCACGAATCGAATATTCCTTAAGGCCTCGTTCACACGGCTTATTTTGCCGTGGATTGGAGCCATACTGCGCGCCGGATTTGTGCTGCAGTATGGCTCCAATCCATCGCAGTAATTACTGTAATCCACAGTTGTCATAGAGAAGAGTGGATTCCGTCGCTCCTCCTAGCTCGTAGAATCCGCCGGGCAGGGAGAAAGTCACATGCACATTATCCAGGCGCAATACGCGCCGTGGATAATGCTAGTCTATGGGGCCGCGCACCCCGCCCCGCCCCCGCCCCTTATTCAAGCCGGAATTGCGAGCGCAATCCGGCTCGCAATTACGGCTTGTATATGACGTGTGATCAAGGCCTACGGGGGTTAACACAGCTTATTAATTCCCTCTCCCTTCATCAATACCTTTCCCTTCCTTGGTTGAACTTGGACATTTGTCTTTTTTCAACCTTACATAATATGTAGCTATGTCTCTAACATCAAAGTAGCATTCTTTTAAAGGAAGAGTTACCCCTTAGTGGATTTCTGGTATTTTTTGCCTTTTCATTATGTCATAAGGAACATAGAAGCATGGAGAGGGGCAATCTGCAGCTCCCCTGGATTTCTTTAACCTTCTATAGCTGAATTTAAGGGAATTTATTAGTTTTATTAGAAACCTGTTGAATTTAAATTGTTTTTAATTTTAAGTGTCATTAATTCCAGGGTGCTAACATTTGAAGGGGGTTACATAGTTACACTACCGTTCAAAAGTTTGGGGTCACCCAAACAATTTTGTGTTTTCCCTGATACATTTATTTATCAAATGAGTTGCAAAATGAATAGAAATCTCATTCAGACATTGACAAGGTTAGAAATAATGATTTTTATTTGAAATAATTTTCTACTTCAAACTGTGCATTCGTCAAGGAAGGCTCCCTTTGCAGCAATTACAGCATTGCAGAACTTTGGCATTCTAGCTGTTAATTTGCTGAGGTAATCTGGAGAAATTTCACCCCATGCTTATGGAAGGCCCTCCCACAATTGGATTGGCTTGATGGGCACTTTTTGCGTACTATACGCTCAAGCTGCTCCCGCAACAGTTCAATGGGGTTGAGATCTGTTGACTGTGCTGGCCACTCCAGTTTGCAAATTTAATCGAACCAGCAAATGTAATGCTCCAGGTTCTCAACTAGCTCAAATATAGGTCAGTTTTCTAGCTTCTCTAATCAGCAAAACTGTTTTCAGCTGTGCTAACATACTTGCACAAGGGTTTTCCAAATATCCATTTGCTTTCTTTCTTATGTATAGAGTGTATTTCTGATTCATTTAATGTTAGCTTCATTGAAAAAACTGTGCTTTTCTTTCAAAAATAAGGAAATTTCTAAGTGACCCCAAACTTTTGAATGGTAGTGTACACAGTAAGTACGGTTGAAAAAAGACACGTGTCCATCCAATTCAACCAAGGGTGGGTAAACTGTGGGTGAAGGTAGGGAGACAAGGAGTTCAAGCCCAGCCTCCCCACTGGTTAATACCCTGAAACCCACAAGGTAAGAACCAATCTGCTCTAGGGGAAAACCCATCTCAGACCCCAGAGCCGCCACCAGCCAGGATCCAGAATTTTACATTGCTACGTACGCATTAATATTATTTTGTTTCAGGTAGCTATCTCAGCCTTTCTTGAAATGCCCAACTGTTCCTGCTGTGCCCAGCTCCTCAGGCAGCTATTCCATAGATTTACAATTCTTACAGCGAAGAACGCTTTTCTCCTCTGGAGATTGAATCCTTTTTTCTCTAGCTGAAGGGAATGTCCCCTTGTCTTTTGAGGGGGCTTTACATGAAATCCTTTTTCCCCATACTTTTTGTAGGGACCATTTATATATTTATATAAATGAACCATTTCCCCCCAGAGCCGTCTTTTCTCAAGACTAAATAAGTTCAATTCTACTAACCTCTCCTCATAACTAAGAGGCTCCATTGTACTTTGTTAAAACCAAAGTACAATGGCAATGCTAACTAACAACTGGTTTAGAGGGAGAGAGGACTCTGCCCCACTGGAATCGGTGATTGCAAAAACTGAAAAATTGAGCTGTTCACAAAAGGAGTTTTCTCACTCAAACGATCATCTCTCAATGTGACGGGACAGTTAAATGAAGACTTTTTCTAAATGCATTGGTCAATGTATTTTACTTTGGTTATGAAATAAGAGACATTTTATGTGTTATGAGTGCATACAGGTTTCTATGGAAACCTGCCTACCAGATCATACTGTTATCTGATTTGAGCAGAGAGCAGGAAATGAAATCACACCACAAACAGACTGAGAATCCAGAAAAAAAGGAATTATTTCTAACAAGATTAGCTGTTGTTTAACTGATAAGCTATTGCACTTACTCGTTAGAGTAATCATTGATCCCTATTTTTAACCCCTTAAGCACCAGGCCTGAAAAAGTTGTGGGGTCCGGCTACACAGCACTAACAAAATACCGGCTGGATTCTGATTAAAGAATTCGACTGGTATTTTACTGTCTTTTGAACATTTAGGGGGACGGTTTCTGCCTGCAGTCTTCAAATTCAGCAGTTCCCCCTAAACATTGAACAATACATGTTCTGTCCTAAAACCAGGCGGAAGAATGTGCAAGTTCCATTTTTTTGTTTACGGTGTTTGGATTTGAAATCCGACCATCAGAAAATCCAAGCTGTGTAGACTACAGCTCGGCTTTTCTATTGACGTCTATGGGGATGGTTGACAAAAAACCATCTGAAACCCTTTGCTGTGTGGACATATCGCTGAAAGGGTTTTCTCACCCTGCAGTTTTAAATTCACAGCCAGATTTTCTTACACTTTGCCTCTGTCAGGCTTTGGGTGGTTCTATGACAGTGATTAGCATATTAAGCTTCTCTATAACTAGCTGAGCCCTGACACTGACAAGTGCAGGAGATGTTATCTTCAGTAAACTTAGGTTACAAGTGCTCTGAGGAGTGAAAACAATTGCTTATCCGTAAACAGAAGCTAATCTTGTTAGAGACAATTAGCTTGCTCTAGAGTGAGCTCTCCTGACCATGGTGACATCACTCCCAGCTCTAATCAAATAGCAGCGTTCTGGTCAAGTAACCATAGAAACCTGTGTGCACTTAATAAAGTAAAAATCAAAAGAGCAATGTATTTCAAAAAGTCTACATGTTGAATTTTTTTTTTATTTAACTGTATTTTTATTGAAGTTTACTATATAGAACAATAAAATTAGCTGCCACAAACAACTGTGGTATAAGTCATACAACATTTCTTTTGCAGCAAAGTATATAAACTATGTATAACATCTTATTGCAAAAATAAACGAATAAACTGCACTTTTTCATTAAAGACTAGTTTTGGCCTCTCTGACAGAGCCCCATTTTTTAAATCTGACATGTGTCTCTTTGTGTGAGAATACCTTTTTGACACTTTTACCTATCCATGTGATTCAGAGACTGCTTTCTCGTGACACATTGTACTTTAACCCCTTAAGGACCCGCCGTTTTTTTTGTTGTTGACAAGTTCATTTTTCCCTCCTCGCCTTCCCAGAGCCATAACTTTTTTATTTTTCCACCAACATAGACATATGAGGGCTTTTATTTTGCAGGATAAGATGTATTTTCTAATGGTGTTATTCACTGTACTATAGAATATACTGGGAAACAGCAAAAAAATTCCAAGTGGGAGAAATTGTGAAAAAAAAGTATTTTCGCCATGTTTGCGGGTGTTTTGCTTTTACGGCGTTCAATCTTCGGTAAATATAATGTGTTATTTGTATGCATCCAGCAATACCAAACATGTAGGGATTCCGTTAAGTTTTGGTACCATAAAAAAACTCCAAACATTTTCTAATTTTGACATTTGCGCCGCTGCGCCGTTTTTTTGCGACCAATAACTTTTTTGTACTAAAACCTACGGACGTCAGTGAGGGGGCATTTTTTGCGGGCTGAAGTGTACTTTTTATTGCTAGCAGTTTGGAATGCATGCGACTTTTTTATCACTTTTATTCCATTTTTTGAGTGACGTAAAATGACCAAAAAACGCAATTTTGGCGTTTGGAATTTTTTTTCTTCTACAGTGCTCAGCATACGAGATAAGTGATGTTATATTTTTATAGATCTGACTTTTTTGGACGCTGTGATACCAATTATGTGTAACTTTTTTATTATTTTAATGATTTTATTTGTAAAATGGGGAAAGGGGGGGTGATTTTAACTTTTAATACTTTTTTTTTTTTGTACTAAAAACTTTATGTATTTTTTCCACTGTAACATTGAGTCCCCCTATGATGCTTGACCACTAGGGGGGCAATTGTTAATACAGTCTAATTCATTGCATAGACAATGCATAAGACTGTACCAAGATGGCGGTTTCCCCACTTCCTGTCTATGGCCGGAAGTGGGGCAAACCGGGAAATGTAAGTGACGGGAGTCTTCACAGGGCTCTCCACTGCGGTGTCCGGGTGTTGGGTCACTGCAGCTATGCTGCAATGATGCCGATCACCCTGGCGATCGGTGTGCGGCACCGATCGTCATTCATTCAGACACCGCGGCCATCTTTGCCGCGGTGTCTGACGGGTTAAACAGTGCCAGCGGGGAACGCCACCCGCCGGTACTGTTACTGCCGGGTGTTACCGGTGATTAGCCGCTAACACCCGGCGGCTGTGCGGGGAGGTCGCCGAGCGATCCCCCTGCAAAGCCCCTTAGCGGCCCTGGGACTTACTCATATGTCCAGGGTCGTTAAGGGGTTAAGAAAGTAAGAAATTATGTTCCAAAAATTCCTTGTTTATTTGTGAAAAATATCAAAGTATCGTGAAAAATTTAAATTTACCATTTTCAATCTTCAAATATTTCTGCATGTAAAACAGACAGTTATTCCACTCAAAATAGTTTATAACTAGCATCTACCATATGTCTACTGTAGGTTTTAAAATGTCTCTTTTTTTACGACATTAGGGGGCTTGGAAATTTAGTAGTAATTTTCACATTTTCAAGAAAATGTGCAATATACATTCTTAGGGGGTTAGTCCAGCTATGATGGGACTTTGATTGGCCTGTATGTTAGGTACCCCGATAAAAGACTTCAACTAAGAAACTACACCCCTTAAAGTATTTAAAACAGCAATTAGGAAGTTTATTAACCCCTTAGGTGTTTCACAGGAATTAAAGCAAAGTGGAGGTGAAATTTCAAAATGTCCCTTTTTTTTTTTGCAGATTTTCTATTTTTATCCATTTTTCACAAGAACACGGTAGATATGATCAGGGAAATGCAACTTAATATTGATTCCGCAGATTCTGGTGCTTTCAGGGATATCCATTATGTGGCCCTAGTGCACTATTTGGCTCAACCACAGGCCCCAGAATACGAGGAGCAACTACCGGACTCTGGGGTCTCATTTTTCATTATGATTTTATTTAGGTGCCATTTCAGGTTTGCAGATACCCTAAGGCTCTAAAACTTAATAAACACCCCTAAAAAGACGCTTTAAGGAATATATCCACGGGTGTACTGAGCATGTAGAGCCCATAGGTGTTTCAAAAATTAAAAAATAATTTTATTTAAAAAATTGGCAATTTTAGTTGAAAATTTTTAATTTTTACAAGGAATCCTGGAGAAAAAGCACCCCAAATTTTGTTACGCAATTTCTTCCAGGTTCAGCAATACCCTACATTGGGGTAAACTGCTGTTTGGCGCGCATGACATTTATATGCAACAATAAAGAAACACAAAAAACAAATACCGTAAGTGCCAGAATAAATACATCTTAATCATCATAACACAACTTGCTCTGAATTTTCAACCTGAATTTATTGCACAAACCAAAAGAAAAAGGTGATTATATCCTCAAGTGTGATTTTCTAAATAGTCTCATCCTAATTATATGTTAGAAACAAGAGCAAAAGAACCAATATTTTTAACACAAATTTGTAAGTAACATTTTTTTTTATTCTATCACTAAAAATGACATTTATGAAGTGTCTAAGAAGAATAGTACAGTAGTGAAATCCTCGTTCTATAAAATTGAAACAAATCAAACAATTAATAGTACTTTTTTTAAATGGCCTTTTATATCCTTTTGTCCCTTTTGGGGTGAAATGTAATCTTGTCCAAAAGCGCTTACTAGCAAGGGGCCATTTCCTTTTGGTCAGGTATGATGGCCCTGTCAAGTTTTCGGCTCCACTGGTTAATATCTGATTTTCGTTAATTTTAAAATATCTGGTTTTCTTGAACAAAGGATGGCGCTGGCCCAGAAGGATGCAAAAAGTAAATTTCTACTTTTCATTTTAAATTTTGGGAGTACGTAGCCCCCCACCACCCGCCAAACCCCTTTTGCAATATTGTAGAACAGATCCCTTGATGTTTGGTAAAAACTATGTTTGTTCAAGAGTGAAATTCAGAACATGAAATTGAACTGTGTCCCTTAAGGTATGTTACAGGCACCTTGTGCTGGGAACATCCCCTTTGTGATTCGGTCTGGTCCACTGACATGCCTCTAACAATTAGCAGTGTTTTTTCCTGCTGCAATGCAGACATGTAGCGGGTTCCATGAGCATCACGATGCGATTTGATCGAGTCTCCCCGACCCTTTTTTGGGATGCATTCCAAAAATTGAAGTCATGTTATACCTTAACCCCTGACTCTGCGGTGGGCAGATATTCACATGATTGAGGAGTGCGGGCCTGTCATCTGCTTCATTAAAAGCCTAACCTGTTCATTCTCGGGTTGAACCCTAACACACTTTTCCTCTGTCCTTCCCCCTGTTCTAAGCTGTAATATAATAAAAATAATACAGTAAATCAAAAAAATCAGGGATTATTGGTAAATATAAAGACCTTTTTAGCCCCCAAAAGCTGGACAGATTAAATTCCCTAGTTTTTCGAATTGACACAAAATATTTCTTTTTTTTAAATATGTCCCATGTGACCCAACTTGAATTTTGGTACAGATGTGGCTAGGAGCATAGCGGGAATGTGCATTTTTGGAAATTTTTACATTAAATGGTTTTTTTGGAAAATTTTGCTTTTTAAAATTTTGCGTTTGTGTTCGCATGGAAAAAAATTTTAAGAAGACATTTTTGTGCCCTGGAAGATGGTTATGAGGAGAAATGTAAAGGGCGGCCCAAAAACAAAAAATTCACACTTTACCTGAACTTTAAAAAAATCAATTAAAATAAAGAAAGATCTAGAATTTTTTTCTCTTCACATTTTGTGTTCTCTGACACATATACCAAATAACAAAATCCAAAAGAATTAAAAATACAGAGGAAAAAAATAATTGGTTCATTGACTTTTTTGGGAATCCTGGGGGACATATAGATGCACAGAGGGGAACTTATTCCCTTAAAATTAAGTCACTGGGTTAGACCACACAGGAATATTGTGTACATTTTTTGGGCCCAGTGCAAGAAAAAATTTGTAGAGCTTAAACAAAAAAAAAAGGGCCCGGGCAACAAAATAATAAAAGACGGTTGGGACTACAATCCCCAGGAAGATTAGCAAAGTTGGGTTATTTAGTTTAGAGAAAGGACGTTGGGGGGAATAATAAATTTTTTTTTAAAAATTTTAAAGGCCAATATAGAAAACTCTCTAAAGATTTTTTTTATACCCAGGACGTTTTAAGAACAAGGGGGACCCCTCTACATCTTGAGGAAAGAAATTTTCTCATAAACTAGAAAGGTTTCTTTACTGTTAGAGGGGTAGATGGGGAAAAACTCTTGCCAGAGGAAATTTGTAGAAGTTCTCTCTGCCAAGTTCAAGAAGGGTTTGGATGCTTTGGCTAGTGTGATAATATAACAATTATAGTGCCCAGGATTCGGGAAAGGGTCGGATACATTTCAAAATGAATAATAAACAAGTTATATGACCAAATTTTCGGGAGAAAGGTCGTTGATCCGGTTTTCATTTCCGATTACCAGATTGGGAGGCAGGAAGGGAAATTTTTTTTCCCTAAATGAGGACAATTGTCTTTACCTCATGGGGGTTTTTGCCTTCCTCTAGATCAAAACTTTAGCAACACTTTTTGCACAAAAGGTGAATGGATGGCGGATGTCTTTTTCGCCTGACAAACATGTAAACTAACTATGTGAAATGGAGTGACCCAAGAATCATGGGTTCTTACTGGAGTTTTCTATTCTGTCTATAATTCCTTCCCAGATTGGTAATGCCTTTAGTCCGCTCCTTTACAAAAGGCCATAGTTCTGTGATCGCAACCACCGTATACCATCTAGTGTGGTCAAAATTAAGAAAGAAAAATTTTTAGGTGAGGAGCGTTCCAAAAACCCACAACACAAATAAACCATACAAGTTGGTTTTTTACAGTCGCATCGTTTTTTTTTTAAAAAGTCTTTTTTTAACAAAAAATTTAAGACATTCACCCGCGTATGAAATACAATTTAGATTATCAAAAAGGTTTCAGGTTTTGGGATGTTTAACCCCTTTACACTCTGTATTACCAATTTTTTATTTTATATAAAACAAAACAATAAAAAGACAAAAAAAAGGAAAAGGAACGTGTCTATTAGATAAATCCGAGTCCCTATTTTGCAAACTAAACCCCCCCCTCCTGATTGCGAAATCGCACTGCCAACAGATGCCAACATCGTGGGCAAACACTGAAAGCAGGGACCCCGGAATGCATCGAATTAAAAATGCCCCCCTTGTTAATAAACTAGGATTTCCAGTCTTAGCCTCTCTTTGGCATTAGGCCATCTTAATGATGGAGAAAACATAAGCCGCTTTAAACAAGTTCAGTATGCATCATTAGACCAGACAAAAACAACACATATCAACCCTATCAACAAACAACAAGGGGCTCCATTTCCCGGCCCACCCCCCCCCCCCAGTTTTTTTAACAGTAGGGTCCAATCCCATTTTAGCACCCCCCTTTTGTATCTACATCTCGCTTGTTTTTTAAGGGGAGTTCCTAAATTCCCAGTATCCAGTTTGGTGGGGGGGTATAAAAGTCTCATCCTAAACAAAAAAAAGCATTAGCCCCCCTAAAATGGTTCTCCCCCTATTTGTAGTGTTCTTGAAACCCTTAGTAAAAAAAAGCATTCTTTGTGGGGTTCTCGTATTCTCTGTGGAAACAAGGGGAAAAAAACTACCCCCCGACTTGGAAAAATTTTTTGGGAGGGGCTTTTTTTACCCAGGCCTTTTAACCCAGTCCATTTTCAATATGAAGACGTTTTCTAGAAACACTTGAAAGGGGGGGGGGACTCGTGTTCCATGTGTTTAAGATAGTTTAATACCCGCCGCGGAGATCATATATAGTAATTTCCCGCTTCCCCCATTCACTGGAGTCGTGAACATCTATAGGGCCCAAAAATTGCCCCATAGGGGGGTTTTTCGGGGCTAGTTAGTTAGGTGCGTTCTTGAAATTCATCACCCCCTTTTCCCAAAAGTTTGAATTACCGGGGAAATCCCCAAGCGTGAAATATTTCTGCCCCAGGGCACCCCCATCGGAAACAGCCACGCTTTTAAAAAGTCCAGCGGTTCCCCGACTGAGGTAATATAAACCCTGGATACAGTTGGAGGGGCATTCCCCCGACACGGAAGGGAAGAATTTACACTGTTAGCCAGGCCGTAAGCAAGTTGGGACCCCCAACTAGGATGTCCTTACCCCCTTCGCAAGTCCTAGTTGATCCCGGGAATCAAGTGGCGATGCAAAACCTGTAGGGTGTGGTCTCCCTTTTTCCCCATATTTTAAGTAAAAGTTTACGCATCGATGGATCCATTCCCTTTGCGCAAAGTATTGGGAGGAGCATCGAAACATAGCTGCGAGCGCTTATATAAGGAAAAAGGGAAAAACCCCAGCCTCTGGGTATTTACCCCTCAATTCCTCTAATTGCAAGACCTTTTTGCGTTTTTACATCAATTAGATCATAAATCGACAAAATCCCCTCCCTTCCTCACCTGTAGAATTCTGTATGCGGCGCCCCCTTCTGAAAGTCTGGATTGCCTATTAGTGTACAAAAGCGTAGAGGCATGGGATTCAATCCTAAGAGTCTCCTCAATTTTTTCCCCACCCCCGCCACGTTGAAAAGACAAGGGGTTAGCCCTAATTAATTCTGGGATTTGGTGTAAGGGCTGATGTATGAAATTTGCTAGTGAAAACTTTCCCTAAAAAATGATTGTTCCGCCTCGGGGTTTTCTGTGTATACTGAGGTTTTTTTCAGCCCAAACCGCTGCCAATTCGGATCAGCACGGCAACCATTTTATGCCCGAATGTTCGGAAAGTTAATGGCCCCGTTGTCCTTGGGCTGCTGCAAATTACCAGCGGAATCCGAGGTCTTTTACCACCCCAAATAAATCGGCGGAAGAGCGCATTCATGCGTGTTTCATCTTTGCGCCTGAATAGAGCGGAAGGGAGTGCAGAAGATACAGTAAATTGGGGAATTCTACTAATTTGATAAGGTTTCCCCTACCCACATAAGACAATGGCAATTGTCTCCATGCGTGCAATCTTAATTCTAGCGAGGCTATATAAGGCGTGATGTTATCTTTGTACAGACTGGCAGGAAGTCTCGCTATCGATACTCCCAGGTAGGGTATCTTAGCAGTACCCAATTAAAAAATAACTTTTACTTGATATGCCTTAAAAGAATGCCCCCCAAAATGGAGGACCCACAGCAACAAACACAAAATTTGTTTTTCCTAGAGAGGAAGAAATGCTGGTTCCTCTAAATCTAAATATCCAATATAGTGGTACTGACCCAAAGGGGTGAAAATTGCCCCCCTCGGCGGAGTAGTCGCCCCAACAGGAGCGGCCCCACCTATTGAGAGCGCACCCTAGGTCAGTCCCTTAAACTGTTCCTAAAAGGATACCAGCAGGACTCCCATATGTACTATAGACACTCCAGGAGACACAAATCTATCCACATAAAATCATTCTTTTTAGTCACATGTACAAAACAAGAAAAAAAACAAAACAAAAAAAAAAAACAAAAACAACGTTCTTTTGCAACAATGATTCAGAAACCTGTGTGATTTGTTCAAGACCCACAAACAAAACAAAACAACGTTCCTTTTATATTAAATAAAAACCCGTTGATTTGTTCA
>JAODAL010047360.1:0-30008 GCA_025379985.1 Phyllomedusa bahiana
CCCAAACCCATTTTTACAGGGACTGGTATTGCCCCACCCCCCACACTTTCATTGGCCACTTCGACTCATCTGCTGCTGGGGCTGTTCCTGACCTCCACACTTTTGTCATTGTCCCACTCTGTGGCCTACTCCTGTTTTGCTACCTCCAGAATTTGATTGTGCCATGCCTGACCTCTTTGCTGCTGCTGTGGCTGCTGCAATGACCTCCCACACTGTCATTGTGCCAATGTCTGACCTCATGCTGTCTACAGTGGCTGCTGCCGTGACCTACACACTGTGTCATTGTGCCACTGGTCTGACCTCATGTTTGGCTGCTGTGGCTGCTGCCATGACCTACAAAACTCTATCATTGTGCCACTGTCTGCCCCTTCATGCTGCTGCTCTGGCTGTGCCGTGACCTATACACGTGTCATTGTTCCCACTCTGTGGCCTACTCCTGTTTTTGCCCCCTCCAGAATGTCATTTTTGCCACTGTCTGACCTCATGCTGCTGCTTTGGCTGCTGCCGTGACCTACACACCTTGTCATTGTGCAATTGTCTGACCTCTTTGCTGCTGCAGTGGCTGCTGCCGTGACTACAAACTGTGTCATTGTGGCCCACTGTCTGACCTCATGCTGCTACTGTGGCTGCTGCCGTGACCTACACACTGTTTTCATTGTGCCACTGTTTGACCTCATGCTGCTACAGTGGCTGCTCCCCTGTGACCTACACACTGTGTCATTGTGCCACTGTCTGACCTCATGCTGCTGTGTGGTTTCTGCCGTGTACCTACACACTGTGTCATTGTCCCACTGTCTGACCGCATGATGCTGCTGTGGCTGCTGCTGTGACCCTACACACTGTGTCATTGTGCCACTGTTGACCTCATGCTGCTGCTGGGGCTGCCGCCGGGGTGACTACACACTGTGTCATTTTTGCCACTGTTGACCTCATGCTGCTGCTTTGGCTGCTGCCGTGACCTACACACTCTGTTCAATGTGCCACTTTTTTGACCTCATGCTGCTGTGGCTCCCGCCGTCACCTCCACACTCTGTCACTAATGTTGCCACCTGACCCCTCAGCTTGTTTTTTTGCAGCTGTCTCTGCCATGACTTTATCAGGCTACAAAAAACCGTTTGAGTTTTTTGGTCAGTTTTGCCCTCTTAAGTGCCCAGGGGAAAATTTTTTAGTGAAGCGGGTTCTAAGAGCGGCGGCAGTCATGTGCGTGTCATACTAAAACACAAAATTGTATGAAGACCAAACAAGCTCCCTCTGCATATTTAAGCATGGCCCCAACGTTCTACAGCACCCTGCAGGCTCTGTGCAGCCTGGAAATAGCTGTTTTTCAACGTGATTCGTGCCGAAGTAATTTGGAACGAAGTTATTTTTTGCCGAGAAATTCGGCGAAGTGAACGAAACGAATTTCGGGAAATTCGCCCATATCTAACCGTGACATCTAATTATAGTTGGGAAACAGCAACTTTTGTAGTCCCCAAAAAATTATAATTCTCTTTGTAGAGTACTGAACAGGGGACTTCCCGTTTTGATCTCTGTCGGTCCCTAAGTGGAACTAAGACCTCTCAGCTATTTCAGGTATTTACAATTGAGGTGCCGTAAAGGGTTCAGATGTGGAATACCCCTCTAAGATTTGCGGCGGCCCCTGGGATAGTTACAATACGACAATATGGCCATGGAACCAGAAAATGTTGTGCACCCCTGACATGTCACAGTCCCAGCACATGTACCCTTTTTAATTGCTCAGATGACAGGTCGAGCCTCTAAATTCCCAGGTCCTACTTGAGCCAATTCAAATCATGAAAGTTGATGCCAAAATGAGACACGGGTGGTGTCACTGCTGCATCCACAGGAAATGTGTCTTCAATAGCATCTTTATTATATACAAACTGTGTCAGGTTGGGGTGCCTACGGCCCTCCAAAGGAGTTAATTCTAGAGGACCATTGTGCCTCCCTACCTCCTGCCTCCACCATCTGTGCTGTGCCCTCCACCACTCCCAACCTCCTCACACGAGCCTGTAATTAAGATAGAGCGCTGGGGCTTCTGAGTTTCCCTCACCTAATTGCAGCAGGTACATTTTATGTACATAAATGATACATTTTATATAAATAAAAATATATAAAAAGCTATAACACAAAGTTCTAAGTATAAAACCACAAAATAATGGTCATGCTTTAACCAAATAACACCATTATACAGAGCCATAATCCCAAGGACAATGTTACCAATAATTTCACTTAGACCAAATACCACCACATCATGACCACATATCACCACCACATAGTGACTGAATAATACCCCCACATATCATCACCACAGAGTAACTGAACAATATTGCAACATCTTGACCACATATCACCACCACATAGTGGCTGAATAATAGCACCACACCATGACCACATATCACGACCACAAAGTGATTGAATAATACCCCATGCCGTTACTGAATATAAATCATTATACTACAACCAATATAACTGCCATACAGTGGCCATATATTGAAAAATAACAGATATACAAAGGCACTCATATAAGTGATTACAATAAAGCTACACCTAGGGACTCACAGGTGACATCTTCTATGATAAGTTGTTCACTTCTCTGATAAGTTGTTCTCTTCTCTGTTGAGTCGTGCTCATTCTTTTTACTTCTCCATCTGGTCCAGACTGCCAAGACAACTTTTCCTGGCCGCAACTCCCTACAGAATTTACCACACAAACATCTTAGACATTATAGGTATATAGGCCCCCTTCAGTTAGGTTTATAAACACCCTGTAGGTTGGTGCATAGATCCTCTGTAGGTAGTTATATAGGCCCACTGTAGGTAGGTATGTAGACCCCCTGTAAACAAATATATGGGCCACTGTAGATAGGTAGATTCCATATAAGTATATTGGATTGCTGTGTATAATATTATATATATATATATATATATATTATATATATATATTTATATATTATATTATATATATATATATATATTATATATTTTATATATTTAATATATATATACAGCCCATTTGTAGGAAGGTAGACCCATGTCGGTATAATATAGGCCCTTGTGAGTAGGTATGGACCCCAGCAGGTAGTTAAATAGGCCTATTATAGGTAGACCCCCGGTGGATAAATATATAGTTCTCTTTAGGTCAGTAGGACTCCAGTAGGTACATAGCTACCATTTCAGTAGGTATATAGACCCCCCATGTAAATAGGAAGCCTCCTGTAGGTAGGTAGATATGTAGGACCTCTGTAAATATATAGACCTCTTTAGGTAGTTATATAGACCACTGTTGGCAAGTATAGACCCCTGTAGGTAGATTTATAGGCCCTCTGTAGATAGGTATATAGACCCCCTGTAAGTAGGTAAGTATATAGAGCTCATATAGCTAAATATATAAACCCACATTATCTACTGTAGTTAAATAGGCAGGCAGGCATAGGTATGCAGCCCCCTGTAGATAGGTTTATATGCCTCCAGTAGGTATATAGTTACTTTGTACGTAGGTATATAAACCCCCTGTAAGTAGGTATAGACCCATGTAGGCAGGTATAGAGTAGCTGTAGGTGGGTAGACTCCCTGTAATATATTCATCCTGTAAGTATATAGGCCCCCTTAAGGTCAGTATGTAGAGTTCCTGAAGGTAGGTAGACTCCCTTTAGGTATAAATGCCCCCATTAGGTAGGTATATAGAGCCACTGTTAGTAGGTAGACCCCCTGTTAGTATATAGGTCTGTAGGGGTACAGATCCCATTTATGTAGGAATATAAAGCTCCTGTAGGTAAGTAGACACCCAGTATATATGCCTCCTGTAGGTGTATAGAATCCCTTTATATAGGTAGATATATAGAACGTCTGTTTGTTAAAAAAAAACTAAATTAAAAATTGCGTACAATTAGAAGTATGATGTGGTGCTCGGGGCTCATTGGGAGCCGATAATCCCCTGATGGAAACCGAGCTCCATGGCATTTTCTCACTGTATGCGCATCCTGAAGACTGGCCTACTGGTCCAACGCTGTATACAAGGTATACTTCAGCCAATGAGTTACCTTCCAGAGAGGAACAGGAGCTCTAAATAATGGTCTGTAAATATCTGTAAAGTTTAAAGAGCTTTATAACTGGGACAATGTAGTTGTTACTGTAGTTGTCAACTCTAACCCTATGTCAAAGAAACAGTCCACCTGCAGTCCTTGTAGATTAATAATAATCACTGGGCAATGGCCTATAAGGTGACCCTTTCATCCTGTAACAAAGGTATTAGAATACCCGTCCCCCCAGTATTGCGATAAAGATGCCTCATCACTGGCCTGGTAGTCCAAATGACTGCTCAGTTTGTTACCCTCCCATAGTGGGCTGTTATTTTCCAAGCAGTTCTTCTCCATCATAAGCATCTTTTTGGGTCCTCATATCCTGCCATGTGTAAGATTGTGTTCCAAGTGTTCTCTTAAAATGAAGACTCAAACACAAGCAGAAAAAGATAATTTGTTTAAGAATTAGCACAGTAAGTTTCATGGTTTCAATTTTCACAGAGAATACAAAGCCTGAGGATACCTTGAGCATACTAAAACAAAAGCTAGCTTTTACAAATAACACTTTAGAGATTACTACCTCAGGGTGCTTTACTCGCTTCTGGACTTGATACTTTTCTTATAACTTGACATAATTTATGTAATTTACTGAAATTTGTTATGAACATACCTTGGTCTCTAAGAAACATAAGGAAATAATAGCAAGTATTAAAAATGTGAAGCTTGAATGAAAGGCTCCATGTGGTGGAAGGCTTTAACCAACATACTGAGAGTAGCAGTCTCAATTTCCCACCAAATGTTCTCTGTCAGTTCCATGACAGTCCATGGCTTATTGCAACATACATTCCTTTTAAATAGGGATGAGCGATATCGCCAAAAGTTGAAATCAGCACGGTTTTTAGGCTTATCGGAAATTTCCGATCACGCGATAGTTTAAGTGACAATCTTACAGATGATCTATTACTATCGCGCCATTTTCAGCGTTTCCTATCATTTTGGCGGCCAGCCAATCAGCTTCAAGGATAGAGGGCTGTAAGGAGGATGTACAATGTCACCACTTTGCGCTATATGGATCTCATTGGCTGCAAAAAAATCACGTGACCTCGTTTTATCTATGAAACTGCATTTCCTGTTCAGCTCACTCTCCCTGTCTATGACACTCCACAGAAGGAGGTGTCGGCGTTTAAAACAATAGCTGTTTTCTCTTCTAATACAAGAAACCATCCACATAGCTATAGCTTAGAAAATAGTTAGATTAGAGAATTTAACTTCTTATTTAGTTAGAGAAAGTTTTAGAGATATCTACTGGTGTGTCCAGCTGCGGGGTTGGGGGGGGGGGTGGAGTTGGGCGAAGGAGAGGCTTTGGAAAGGAAGGGAGATATTGTGCAGCTCAGTGTGTTCTGTGACCTTGAATTGAAAAGGTATTGTTTTTTACCAATTCTTTGGCCAGCAGACCTTTGATAGGAGGTGAAATTGTCCCTTTTGTTTTTACATTTCTATTGCAATCACTGCGTTCCCAAAAACTAGCATAACTTATCCCTATAACTTTTAAATAGTTTTATTGATGTCCGTGCATCTGTTTGCCGCATAGAGTTCAGTTGTACGCAAATTGTGTTATACATATTTCCTAGTAAATTGCGCCTGTAGTCAGTGGTGCGAAGGCCGCCATATTAATCCATATAACATTTAAATACTCTTATTGCAGTCCGTGCGTCTGGTTTGCGCAGAAAGCTCAGTTGTACGCAATTTGTGTTATACATATTTTATAGTAAATTGCGCCTGTAGTCAGTGGTGCGAAGGCTGCCATATTAATCCATATAACATTTAAATACTCTTATTGCAGTCCGTGCGTCTGGTTGGCGCAGAGAGCTCAGTTGTACGCAAATTGTGTTATACATATTTTATAGTAAATTGCGCCTGTAGTCAGTGGTGCGAAGGCCGCCATATTAATCCATATAACATTTAAATACTCTTATTACATTCCGTGCATCTCGTTGGCGCAGAGAGCTCAGTTGTACGCAAATTATGTTTCACATATTTTATAGTAAATTGCGCCTGTAGTCAGTGGTGCGAAGACCGCCATATTAATCCATATAACATTTAAATACTCTTATTGCAGTCCGTAAGTCTGGTTGGCGCAGAGAGCTCAGTTGTGCGCAAATTGTATTATACATATTTTATAGTAAATTACGCCTGTTGTCAGTGGTGCAAAGACCGCCATATGTAATCCATATAACTGTTCAATACTTCTATTTCACTCAGTGCATCTCAGTTTGGCGCTAATCGTGCACTTGTACGCAAATTGTTTTACACATTATTTCATAGTAACTGCCGCCTATTGTCAGTGGTGGCAAAACCGCCATTTGTAATCCATATAACTTTTTAATACTTCTATTTCACTCAGTGCGTCTCAGTTTGGCGCTAATCGTGCATTTGTACGTGTTACGGCAGGTGGTAGTGGATCTCCACCGCAAGCGATAGTGTAAGCCGCACCAGGGAGCGGAATCTAAGTAGCACCCGGTTTTCATTAGAGCCCGCCGCAAAGCGGGATGGACTTGCTGCGGCGGGAAACTACCAGGTCGCTTCCAATGGCGTGACTTGCTTGCACTGGCATCCAAGGGCGAGCAGGGTACCGAATCGTAAGACGTAGATGTAGTCGTGGACAGGCAATAAGGTCAGGACAGGCGGCAGAGGTTCGTTATCAGAGGACATAGCAGGAGGTCGGAAACACGGATAGGTCAGGAACACACTTGGAACGCTTTCTCTACGGCACTGGGCACAGATAGATCCGGCAAGGACAAGTCGGGGCCGGTACCATTATATAGGGTCAGAGGCCAGCAATTAGCCAATTACCGGCATGCTGTTCCTTTAAATTTCTGAGAGCTGCCGCGCGCGCCCTAGAGGGTGATAGCGCGCACAGCAGCCGGCCGAGGAGTGGAGGTGACTGGAGCATAGCCGGGTAAGTTTGTACTTACGTGGGAGCGAGTGAGCGCCAGGGGAGCCACGGCTGCGCCGGCAGCCCGACTTTCGGGGCGCAGGACCAGCCGTGACAGTAGCCCCCCTTAAGCCTCCCCCTCTTCCTGGAACGAAGAAATCTTTGTACTAAGTCACGGTCCAAGATATTGTCCTCCGGCTCCCAGGATCTGTCCTCCGGCCCGAATCCTTTCCAGTCGATCAGAAAGTGTCGCCTCCCTCTGATAGTTTCCATTGCCAGAATCTCCTTGACTGTGAACACATTGGAGGCCTCCGCTTCAAGGGGGGAGGAGGCGACTTTCCGAGAGAAGCGAATAAGGACCACAGGTTTCAATAGGGAGACATGGAAGGAATTCGGGATTCGCATAGAAGAAGGGAGCTGGAGTTTATAGGCCACAGGATTGATCCGTTTCAATACTTCGAATGGACCCAAGAAGCGTGGGCCCAGCTTCTAGCTGGGAATCTTGAGCCGGATGTACTTTGCAGACAGCCACACTTTGTCTCCTGGAATTAAGGTCGGCGGAAGTCTTCTCTTTTTGTCCGCCTGGTTCTTCATACGAACAACGGCATGCTGCATGGACCGGCGGGTCTGCTCCCAAATGGCTGTCTTAACCCGGATCAGGGAATCCACCACAGGCACCTCGGAAGATCTTGTCAGGGGGAATTGGTGGGCAGGGATGTAGCCCATAGATCACATAGAAAGGCGAGGAGCCTGTCGACTCAGAGTCCAATGAATTGTACGAAAACTCCGCCCAAAATTATAAACCTGCCCAATCGTCTTGTCGGCCCGAAACAAAGTGGCGTAAATACGTGCCAAGGACCTGGTTAATCCTCTCCACCTGGCCAGTGGACTGAGGATGGTAGGCCGAGGAAAAGTCCAGCTTCACCTGAAGTCGGGAGCAGAGAGCACGCCAAAACCTGGAAACGAACTGGACCCCCGGTCCGAGACTAAGTGCTGTGGGAGGCCGTGTAGGCGAAAAATATGCTCAAAGAAGAGAGTGGCGAGCTGTGGCGCCATGGGCACACCAGGCAATGGAACAAAATGGGCCATTTTAGAAAAGCGGTCCGCGACCACCCATATTTCAGTATTACCCGCAGAAGGAGGAAGATCGGTGATTAAGTCCGTGGAGACCATGGAGAATCAGGAGTCGGCAAGGGCAGAAGTAAATCAGGCGGAACTGCCGCGGAGACTTATTACGGGCACAGGTAATACAGGCTTCCACAAAATCTTTTGAGTCCTTGGCAAGAGCCGGACACCAATAGAAACGAGAGATTAACTGGTACGTCTTCCGAGCACCAGGATGTCCTGCCATATGAGAGCAATGGCCCCATTTGAGGATTCTCTTCCGGAGCGCCGGGCATACATATGTCTTGCCCGGGGGCAACTGATGGAGATCCAGCGGGGCGGCGTGGATCAAACGTTCTGGGGGTATTATATGCTGCGAACCTGGTTCTTCTCCGATAGTATCTAAAGTGCGGGAAAGCGCATCGGCCATGATGTTCTTGTCTGCCAGGTGAAAGTGAATTCGAAAATCAAAGCGAGAAAAGAACAGAGACCATCTAGCTTGCCGGGGATTAAGAAGTTGCGCTGTCTGAATACACTGGAGGTTCTTGTTGTCTGTGTATACATCGATGGGGTGACGAGCCCCCTCTAGGAGATGGCGCCACTACTCCAGTGCCATCTTGATGGCCAATAATTTGCGATCCCCGATAGCGTAATTCTTCTCTGCCAGCGAGAACATCTTGGAAAAGAATCCGCACGTGAGGGTCTTGCCCCTAGGTCCTTTTTGCCCCCACGGACGAGGCATCCACTTCCAACGAGAAAGGCTTCTCTGGATCTGGGCGAGACAGAACAGGGGCAGATGCAAAGGCAGACTTTAGTTTTGTGAACGCTTTTTCGGCCGCTGGAAACCAGAGTCTGGGATTGGCGTTTTTCTTGGTCAGTGCCACAATCAGTGCCACCAGTGCGGAAAGATGGGGAATAAATTGCCTATAATAATTAGCGAACCCCAGGAAGTGCTGAATAGCCTGAAGGCCGACAGGCCGAGGCCACTGCAGGACGGCCGACAACTTAGCTGGATCCATACACAGACCTTTATCTGAGACGATGTAGCCCAGGAACGGTAGACTTGTTTGATGAAATAGACATTTTTCCAGTTTGGCGTACAAGTGGTTATTACGGAGACGTCTCAGTACTTGGCGAACCTGCAGGCGGTGGGTCTGCGGATCAGGCGAAAATATCAGGGTAGACAATGACACAAGTGTAGAGGAGGTCCCTAAAGATGTCATTGACGAACTCCTGTAAGATGGCCGGGGCGTTGCAAAGACCAAATGGCATCGCCAGGTATTCAAAGTGCCCGTCGCGTGTGTTGAAGGCCGTCTTCCACTCATCTCCTTCACGGACCCTGATGAGGTTATACGCTCTCCGCAAATCCAATTTAGAAAAGATCTTGGCACCATGGACCCGGTCGAAGAGTTCCGAGATTAGCTGCAAGGGGTACCTGTTCTTCACCGTGATTTTATTAAGGCCTCGGTAATCGATGCAGGGGCGAAGAGATCCGTCCTTCTTCTCGACAAAGAAGAACCCGGCAGCGGCTGGAGACGAGGACTTACAGATAAAGCCTCTCTGCAAATTCTCTTGTATTTAAGCCGACCTGGCCTGAGTTTCGTATGCAGACAACGGATACACCCTACCCCGTGTAGGACTGGTGCCAGGCAGGAGATCTATCGGGCAGTCATAGGGCCGATGTGGCAGCAGCGACTCAGCCTGTTTCTCCGAAAAGACATCTGCATAATCCTGGTACTCTGTGGGCAGACCTGGCAGTGCCTTGCGGGACAAGTGCGGAGAAGCAAGAAGCACCGGGCGAGGTGCCACCATGCAGAAGTTCTGGCAATCGGGTCCCCAACTCGTAACTTCACCTGTCTTCCAGTTGAGTGTAAGGGGCATGGTGTTGCAGCCACGGGAGTCCCAACAGGATTGCTGAGGAAGAACGAGGCAGTACGTAAAAGGCAATCTTTTCCTTGTGCAAGGCCCCCACCTGGAGAGAGACAGGCTCGGTACGATACTGTATGGGGTCTCTCAGGAGCTCACCACTGACAGAAGATATCACCAGTGGCTTTTCCAGGCAAACCGTCGGCAGACGATACAGAGACACCAGGGAAGTGTGGATAAAATTCCCGGCGGAACCGGAGTCCAGGAAAGCCAGAACCTGGAATGAGAGTCCCGTGTCGGTCGTGACCACTACTGGCATAGTCAGCTCTAGTTCTTCCAGTCTCTCCGTAAAGCGTACGTCTATACGGGTGGCCAAGTGAATGAGATCACTAAGAGAAGACGGAAGATCTCTGGCAGCAAGTACGTCCTTGACCCGGCTGGAAAGGCCCTTCTTAAATGTGGCGCAGAGGGCGGCATCGTTCCTGGTTAACTCTACGGCAACGATCTCCAACCGACGCTTCCCCCTGACGAAGGTTCAGAGGTGCCATTTCGGCTGATGACGCACGTGCTGGTTCCTCAAAAACGCTGCGAAACTCATGGAGGAAGACCTGCAGATTAGCCTAAATAAGATTATTTCTGTCCCAGAGAGGCGTGGGCAGGGATGTAGCCCATAGATCACATAGAAAGGCGAGGAGCCTGTCGACTCAGAGTCCAATGAATTGTACGAAAACTCCGCCCAAAATTATAAACCTGCCCAATCGTCTTGTCGGCCCGAAACAAAGTGGCGTAAATACGTGCCAAGGACCTGGTTAATCCTCTCCACCTGGCCAGTGGACTGAGGATGGTAGGCCGAGGAAAAGTCCAGCTTCACCTGAAGTCGGGAGCAGAGAGCACGCCAAAACCTGGAAACGAACTGGACCCCCGGTCCGAGACTAAGTGCTGTGGGAGGCCGTGTAGGCGAAAAATATGCTCAAAGAAGAGAGTGGCGAGCTGTGGCGCCATGGGCACACCAGGCAATGGAACAAAATGGGCCATTTTAGAAAAGCGGTCCGCGACCACCCATATTTCAGTATTACCCGCAGAAGGAGGAAGATCGGTGATTAAGTCCGTGGAGACCATGGAGAATCAGGAGTCGGCAAGGGCAGAAGTAAATCAGGCGGAACTGCCGCGGAGACTTATTACGGGCACAGGTAATACAGGCGTCCACAAAATCCTTAGAGTCTTTGGCATGAGCCGGCCACCAATAGAAATGAGAGATTAACTGGTACGTCTTCCGAGCCCCGGGATGTCCTACCATTCGAGAGCAATGGCCCCATTTGAGGATTCTCTTCCAGAGCGCGGGGCTTACGTATGTCTTGCCCGGGGGCAACTGATGGAGATCCAGCGGGGCGGCGTGGATCAAACGTTCTGGGGGTATTATATGCTGCGGACCTGGTTCTTCTCCGATAGTATCTGAAGCGCGGGAAAGCGCATCGGCCTTGATGTTCTTGTCTGCCGGGCGAAAGTGAATTCGAAAGTCAAAGCGAGAAAAGAACAGAGACCATCTAGCTTGCCGGGGATTAAGAAGTTGCGCTGTCTGAATACACTGGAGGTTCTTGTTGTCTGTGTATACATCGATGGGGTGACGAGCCCCCTCTAGGAGGTGGCGCCACTCCTCCAGTGCCAGCTTGATGGCCAATAATTCGTGAGCCCCGTAGCGTAATTCTTCTCTGCCGGTGAGAACATCTTGGAAAAGAATCCGCAGGTGAGGGACTTGCCCCTAGGTCCTTTTTGCAAGAGGACCGCCCCTGCCCCCACGGACGAGGCATCCACTTCCAACGAGAAAGGCTTCTCCGGATCTGGGCGAGACAGAACAGGAGCAGAAGCAAAGGCAGACTTTAGTTCCGTGAACGCTTTTTCGGCCGCCGGAGACCAGAGTCTGGGATTGGCGTTTTTTCTTGGTCAGCGCCACAATCGGTGCTACCAGCGTGGAAAAATGGGGAATAAATTGCCTATAATAATTAGCGAACCCCAGGAAGCGCTGAATAGCCCGAAGGCCGACAGGCCGAGGCCACTGCAGAACGGCCGACAACTTAGCTGGATCCATACGCAGACCTTTATCTGAGACGATGTAGCCCAGGAACGGTAGACTTGTTTGAGAAATAGGCATTTTTCCAGTTTGGCGTACAAGTGGTTATTACGGAGACGTCTCAGTACTTGACGAACCTGCAGGCGGTGGGTCTGCGGATCAGGCGAAAATATCAGGATGTCATCCAGGTAGACAATGACACAAGTGTATAGGAGGTCCCTAAAGATGTAATTGACGAACTCCTGTAAGATGGCCGGGGCGTTGCAAAGACCAAATGGCATCGCCAGGTATTCAAAGTGCCCGTCGCGTGTGTTGAAGGCCGTCTTCCACTCATCTCCTTCACGGACCCTGATGAGGTTATACGCTCTCCGCAAATCCAATTTAGAAAAGATCTTGGCACCATGGACCCGGTCGAAGAGTTCCGAGATTAGCTGCAAGGGGTACCTGTTCTTCACCGTGATTTTATTAAGGCCTCGGTAATCGATGCAGGGGCGAAGAGATCCGTCCTTCTTCTCGACAAAGAAGAACCCGGCAGCGGCTGGAGACGAGGACTTACAGATAAAGCCTCTCTGCAAATTCTCTTGTATTTAAGCCGACCTGGCCTGAGTTTCGTATGCAGACAACGGATACACCCTACCCCGTGTATCCTCTCTGATAAGCCAGGGCCTTATCAGAGAGGAGGCTAACGACAAACGCCACCTAAGAATTCTCAGTGCAAAATTGGTCAGCCATCAGCTCGATGTGCATGGAGCACTGGGTGATGAATCCCTTGCAGGGTTTCGGGTCCCCGTCGAACTTAGATGGTAACGACAGCCTGAGTTTGGGACCTAAGGTCGCCGACGGGGCCGCAGGAGGACTGCTGCTGGATAGTAAGGAGCTGCTGCATCATGGCGGTGAGCTGAGTCAGCTGTTCGGCCTGTTGCACAATCTGCGGCAACTGCTGAGCAACACTGGGCAGAGGCACCTTGGCGGGATCCATGGCCGGATCTAACTGTTACGGCAGGTGGTAGTAGATCCTCTGGACCACTGCAAGCGATGGTGTAAGCCGCACTAGGGAGCGGAATCTAAGTAGCACCCGGTTTTCACCAGATCCCGCCACAAAGCGGGATGGACTTGCTGCAGCGGGAAACTACCAGGTCGCTTCCACTGGCGTGACTTGCTTGCAGTGGCAGCCAAGGGCGAGCGTGGTACTGAATCATGAGACGTAGACGTAGTCATGGACATTCAATAAGGTCAGGACAGGCGGCAGAGGTTCGTGGTCACAGGACGTAGCAGGAGGTCGGAAACATGGATAGGTCAGGTACACACTTGGAACGCTTTCTCTATGGCACTGGGCACACATAGATCCGGTAAGGACAAGTCGGGGGCAGTACCGTTATATAGGGTCAGCAGCCGGAAATTAGCCAATTACCGGCGCGCTGCCCCTCTAAATTTCTGAGAGCTGCCGTGCGCGCGTCCTAGAGGGCGGTAGCGCACACAGCAGCCGGCCGAGGAGTGAGAGGAGACTGGAGCGTGGCCAAGTAAGTTTGTACTCACGTGGGAGCGAGTGAGCCCGCGGCCCGACATGCGGACCGCGGCGCCACTCGTCCCCGAAGCAAGTTAGACAGGGGAGCCACGGCTGCGCCCGCAACCCAACTTTCGGGGTGCGGGACCAGCTGTGACAGTACGATAGTTTGTTGAAAACTATCAATTGCTAGTCCTTCTGGGCAGTTGTAAATCTCTGGGACTGAAGGAAGAACAATGTTGATTTTGTGTTACGGTTCTTCCACCAGACCGCATTTCACAGATATTTGATAGAAACAATTCTGTTTCTAATCCTAGTTGGCTGTTGTAAAATAGAGGGATTTAAGAATAGCTTCTTTCAATAAGAGACTGTCAAAAACTCTTCCATGCCTTTTAAATTTTTATATTTCTGAACATAGAGCAAACTGCAGGTGGTAAGCGAGCAAAGAAGGGTGTAGGACATGGAAGTAGAGGTACGAGAGAAGGTGCTCCTTCCAATGCTGGCGACAACACGCAAGCCAGCGTATCATCGGTTACAGGACCGTCAGGCCTGTCATTAATGGGTCTTTGCCCTGTGAATCTCAGTAACGAACAGCGTTACCAATCTGTTCTTCAGTGGTTAATGCAACCTGCATCCAGCAGTTTTACCTTCTCGTCCTCCCAGTCACGGCCACAAATGTCGTCATCATCATCGTCAGCATCCGTCCAACATGAAGCGAAGGCTGCCCAAATGTCAACTCATGTACCCACCACTCTGGATAATCTTTTGTCTAAAGACCTCTTTGATGACACAATGCGGTTGGAGTCAGAAGGCATTTCAAAAGATCCAGAGGCCAAAGAGTATGTTTTTGTCTGCTCTGACACCCAGTCGCTGATGCCATCAGAGGAGGAGAAGGAAGCCGACCAATCGGCAACACTCCTGGGCGGTCGGCAACGCCTTGCAGTGCCTGTTGCTTGTAGCCCGCAGCACCAGGATGTAGAATGTCAGGATAAGGAAGTCACCTGTGTTGATGATGAGGACAACATTGCGGATCCAACGTGGTCTTTTCAGCAGAATTTGCTTGCGAGCACTTCATCACTGGATGAGGAGGAAGGCGATGGGGTAGTGTCAGTACGGGTCCCACCGCAAAAAGGGAGAGGGCGGTCGCACAAGTCCGCTGAGATTATTTCGCCAGCCATGATCAGCGGAAACACCGCTCCTCGCTTATCGCCGTCGAAAAGGTCCATGACCTCTCAAGTCTGGGCCTCTGATTCACCCAGCGATGTCATATGCCGCCTTTGCCATAAACGCATCAGTACCTCCTCCTCCTCCGCCACTTCCAAGACCAAGCGTTCCCCAGCTGCCCATGTCTCTCAGCGTCATGAGCAAGGATCATCCTCCGCTTCAGCCTCCACCGTCGCCCGAGAACCATCAGCACTACCAGAGACACAGCCTACCCCTTCTCCTTTCACCAGTTTGACCTGCACGCTGCACAGCGGCCAGTCTAGAGCCCCTTTATTCTACCATTTGGACAAATAAACACTTAACCCAAACCACCCCCAACCCAAAACCGAATGTCGGCATTGCCGGGCTTTTGGCCTTTGAAATGTTTCCTTTTCCTCTGGTGGACACAGGGGGTTTTCCGCCTGTCGGCCCTTGCCCCCCCCAAAAACCCAGAGCCTACAGCATTTCTTTGCCAGAAAAGCCGTCCCTCCCCCTGCCACCACGGTACTAAAATCTCAAGCACGTTGTCGCATCTGTGTCCCCAAATCCATCTACCCCGATACATGGACAGTAAGCAGGGCCTCCAACTTACCAATCCCTTTGTAAAAAACACTTACCCTCTATTGTGTTGATTACTTTACAGAGCTAGTACGCGCAAAGATCGTATTTAGGAACCCCTGTGAAAAAACATTAAAAAAAATTTAAAGAGTAGGCCCAATACTGACCCTTGGGAAACCCACTAGAACAAAAACCAGTTGATTTGTACTGTTAATTACTACCCTTTGTTTTCTATCAGTGAGCCATTGCTTTACCCACTTGCACAATTTTCCCCATTCAAGCATTCTCATTTTTTTTCCCAACCCTTTTATGTGAAACCGTATAAAATGTTTTAAAAAATCTAGAACTGTAATGACACCCATCCTAAACCCCCCATCTAGCACGACCCCCCAAGAAGCTGATGAGTTTGTCTACAGGACCATCCTTCAAAACCCCCCTGCGGAACGGAGTTAAAACATTATTTTCGTAGAACTCCAGGATAGCACCTGAGAAAACCCTTTTAAAACTTTTTACCTACAACAAGGTCAAACTTACCGGCCTTAGTTTCGTGATCACTTTTTGACCTTTTTGAAATTGGCACCACTTTTGTGGGGCCCAACCCTTTGGAACAACCCCGTTATTGCAGTCCAAAATAAGAATGGGGGCCTATCTATAACTCATTTAACTCCCTTGGACACTGGAGTATGCCTTTTGGACTGGGGATTTTCTTTTTTAAAATCCTCTTAAGACGACTGCACTTTTTCCGGGGTTAGACAAGAAATTTTTAAATTTTGGAGTTCCTCATCCCTCTTTCAACGGGAAGCTTCCCCTGGGGTCAATAATGGAAAAAAAGGTTTAATGGGTTTTGCTTTTTTCTTATCCCCCTTACTGTCTCTCCCTCATTTTTTTAAAAGGGGCCAACATTTTTTGTTTTAATCTTTTTACTTTTATATATTTTAAAAAAATTTTGGGGAGTGTTACTTTCTATGGCAATACTCTTTCTGTCCCAGTTTTTGCTGCCTTAACATTTTTTTTACATACTTTATTTTTTTCCCTATAGCTTTTTAGCGCCTCTTACTACCCCCCCCTTTTTTAGTACGGAAACCTTTCTTTTTGTTTTTCTTTCCCCTTTTTTTAAACATCCCTGTTGATCCCCATTTTTGGTTTTTTTTTTTTTAATTTTTTTTTTACCATAAGGGATGTACCTCTCACATGGAGCCCAGGATTTTTTAAAAAATTCCCATTTATTATTTGTTCGCCAATTTAAACCATTGTCCCAGCAATACGGTTTTGGCCTCCCTAAGCAAATAAATTACCTTCCTCAAATTCATGTTTTTTTTGGCCCTTTACAAAAAAATCTATTGAAAAAACGAAATTTTTTATATTATGGGCACTGTTTTTTTTGGGGGGGCCCCTCAACCTGAAATTTTTTTCTCTGTCATTTTATTATCATATTAAGTCTAAAAAGGGGCCTTTCCCCCAGTCGTTTTGACCATTTTCAAAGATAATTATATTAGTTATGCAAAAAAACCCGTTTCCTTTTTAGAGTACGGTTTCAGATTCCCCCCTTGAATTGGTAGTTAAAACGCCCTAATAATAACCCATTCTGATTAGCCCCCATTTTTTTGCCTGAGGATACATCTTATGGGGCTGTTATATGTGGGGGCCTAACAACCCCTAATATATTTATTGTTACCCCCATGTTATTTCCCATAATGATTCCACCCTTTTATTACCTTACCCCATATCTTCCCGCATGTTGGCTTCAACAGGGTTTTAAAGGACATACACCCCCCCCCTTTCCGGGGCTTTCGATCCCATCTAAAACTGTAACCCTGTAAGTTAACCGCCCCCGTCGTACTTTTTCGTCCCGCCAGCTCATTATCCCCACTATTCATATTTTCTTGCATTTGTAATTCTAGTTTTTTTTTTTGTTGGTCAGACTCCTGGCATTGGTTAGCATTAGTGTTGAGCGATTTTTATCGACAAAGATGAAATCGGCAAGGTTTTTATGGTGATCGAAATTTCCCAAAATGCGATAATTAAGGTAAAATCTGAAAACATCTTTAAATCGCCCTTTTTCTGTGCTTCCCGTTTTTTGGCGGCAGCAAATCAGTTTACAGATAGAGCGGGGTAATGTGTGTGCGACGTTGACGGGGATTGTAGGTGGATTGGCGGGAAAAATCACATGCCTCTTTTTTTACATAAACAGCTTTTCCTTTTCAGCCTCAGTGCCCTTCCGTCTCATGGGGATAGGACCTCGCTCTGCCTGGGCCAAACAGCCAGCGAAATTGTCATTTTCTGCAAGGGGAAACCCCCAAATTAGCTTGTTCCTCCAATTTAGTAAATTAGAGATTTGAAGTTTTAGTGTTCTGGAAAATTTTTAAAAGCAGCATCTCCCGCTGAAAATTTCACGCGGTGGGAGGGGGGGGGGGAGGGTCCCCCGGGGCAACACAGACAAGCTTTTATAAAGAACACGGGTAAAAAGTTCCCCAAGCTTGTGATTTTGTAGGGGGAATATTTTTATTTTTAAACCCTTTTGTATTGAAATATTTCCGGGATTTGGGCAGCCTGAACTTATTTTGGGTACCATCATTTCTAGAACTGGGGGTCTCTTTGTTACTGCAAAACCCATTTTTAATCAGTATACATTTCGATAGGTGTTCATTTTCTTTTTTAAAACCCCATTACACCTTGACTTTTGATATACCACCTTGCAGTAAAAATAAAATCCGCAATCTTTACCCAAAGGTTGTTTTTGCCAAAAATACCGGTATCGTACGAAAACTCACATTATGTTTTTTGACTTTTGCACCCCAGCATTGTTCATTGAGCAGCTCTACGTAATCTTAAAACAGCAATTCAAATTCACCACAGGTAAAATTGAAAGGTGCAAAAAATATGTTTATACCCAAAACATAACATTACGTTTTTTTTTGATTTTTTTGGCCCCAGCATTGTTCTTGAGCAGCATCTATAAATTTTAAAAAACAAATTCTATTTTCCCCAAACAGATGAATTGAAGGTGCAAAAAACACCGTTTATTTAACCAAAACTAGCATTAGTGTTTTTTTGATTTTGCACCCGCATTTTTCTTTTGACGCAGCATCTCGAATTTAAAAACAGAAATTCTATATCACCACAGGTGAATGAAAGTGAAAAAAAATCCTTTTATTATCCCAAAACAAAAATCGTGTTTTTTGGGCTTTTGCCAGCAATTTGTTGATAGACACCTTGCAGTTAAATTTGAATCAGCAATTTTGTTTTGACTAGAGGATTGAGAATACTATGATTTGCCGTCTTTTAAAAAGAACTTTCCAAAACAAATTCCATCCCTTCTAAAATTTTTATTTTTAAACATGGACAAAATGCAGGGGGGTAACAAAGCAAAGAGGGGGTGCCAGGGGGTAGAGGTACGAGAGAAGGTGCTCCTTCCAGTGCTGGCGAAACAGCATGCTAGGGATCGCGTTGCGGACCGACGGGCCTGTCACGCGGGGTCAGGGCCCTTAAAATCTAAAAACGAACATCGTGCCAATCTGTCCTTCAGGGGTTAATGCAACCTGCATCTAGCAGTTACCTCCTCTCTCCCAGTCACGGCCACAAATTCTCATCACATCATCAACCGTCCAACAAAGCACCCCAAATGAACTCCCGTGTCCCCCCTGTGGAAAACCCATTGTCTGAAGACCTTTCTGGAAAAAAAGCAGGGTAGAAGGCATGTTAAAAGATCAAGAGGATGTTTTAGTCTGCTCTGACCCCAGTTATGATGCCATAAGGGGAGGTGGGGGAACCGGTCAATCGGCAAAAACCCGGGGGCGGTCGGCAACCCCTTGCATGCCCCTTTTTGTACCCCAGTTTCTGGATCAAAAAAGTCAGGACGACCAAGCCCTGTGTTGATGATGGATAGACGACATGGGGATCCACTGGTTTTCCCCCCCCGCAGAATTTGCTTGCAGCGCTTCATCAGTGGACGAGGAGGAAAAACGAGGGGGAAGGTCAATAGGGGCCCCCCGCCACAAAAAGGAGAGGGCGGTCGAGAAGTCCGTAAAATTTGATTCCCCCCCCCGGGTCCGCTCCTGCTTTCGCCGTCAAAAAGATCCGGGACCTTCAACCGGGGGCCTTCTTTGACAAGCCTCGATTCCCCCACGATGTCATAGCCCCCTTGCCGTAAACGATAAGAGGGGCAAGAACCTTAAGGGGGTTAACCCCCCCAACATTCTGTCACATGCACGAATGCATGATTTGAAATGGGGGGAAACACTTGGCCAAAAAAGGCCAGACCGACGCCGGCCCCCCAACCACTTCACCCCCTTTTCCCCGCCTCCTCCTCCTCCGCCCCACCAAGCTTTCCCTCAGCTGCCTATTCTCCAAGTCAGTCAGGGACAGCCCCGCTTCAGCCCCCCCTTTGCCCGACCACCACACCCCCAAGACCCATCCTACCCCTTCTCCTTCCCCATTTGACGCCCTGCCCCACCGTACACAGCCGTCAGCCCAGCCTTCTGTCTTCCAGGTTTGGGAGCAGAAAAAACACTTTAACCCAAAACCATCCCAAACCAAAACCTGAAGTCGGCATTCCGGGCTTTTGGCCTTGGAAATTTGCCTTTCCGTCTGGGGGGACCCCCCAGAGGGTTCCCCACGCTGGCCCTCGCTTCCCCCCAAACCAATGCTGAGCAGGCATTTTTTTTGCCAAAAAAAGCCCCCCCTCCCCTGGCCAGCCACGTGATCAAAAATTTAAACCGCGTTGTCGCATCGGGCCCCGAAAGTCCATCTCACCCCCCGACACATGACTAGAAAGCACGCCAAAGGGCCCCCTAATCTCGTGACGCTCCGGGTAGCGGGTGGAGCCGGGGGGTGACGGGGCTCCGGGCTCGGGCAACGCTTTCAAAACCGGGGGAGGGTGCAGGGCTCTTTCCCCCAAGCCTCTGGTGGCATCACGTGCCCAAGACCCAGGCCGGTTAAATTAATCCCCCTTGGAGAGCCCCCCCAAAAGGGGCAGGACTGGGGAGCTCTCCGCAACGAGCCCGAGCGCGGTGGGTGACAAGAACCTTGTCCGGGGCAAGGGGGGTCGATAAGGGGCAAACTGTGGCCCCCCTTAAATGGGTAGGCGGAGCACATCCCTTGCCTGGCCCAGTCTGAACCTTGCGCCAAAATTTCTAAAGAGCACCCGGGTCTGGACTGCCTTTGAAAAAGGGCCTCAGGTCGATTGCACTTCCGCCGTTGGCACCCTGCTTCTTGCGCCTGCTGCGTTGCAGCTCAGCTCGGCCTTCCCGTCAACCGTCATTGTTACTGGCAACCGGGGGAATTAACCCCCCCCTGCCCAGTGATGGGGGAGCAGCCAAGCCATTACCGTACGAATGCACATGGCTGACAACAGCGGTGGGGACCTTGGGGTTTGACCAAACCAGAGGGGGCGGGTGAAAAGTCTGCCCCTCTTGCCAGTTTTGAGAAGCACCAAAGGGTCAGTGCGGACGACCTTGTCAGCAAGCATTGGGGTGTTTATTCGGAACGATCGATGGACACTCTGAACATAGGTCCCGCCAGCGGGGAAGGAGGAGACGGGACACAGATGCAGACACGGACCCTTTCTTCCGTCAAATCCAAAAGGCCACGTTTCTCAATTTACGCCCCTTCATTGGCATTGGGTTCGGTCCAAGCTAGTGCAAGGCGGCACCTCATCTCGGGGTGCATCATCGAGGAAAGTCGGGCTGTGTTGAAGCTTGGGGGAGAAAGCAAGAAAGGGGAGGTTTTCCCCTAACCCGACTCCTCCTTGGAAAGAGTTGGCGTGAATTTGAGGCAGATGAGGAAGATGAGTTTGCTAGTGCCCCTCAACCCAGGGGTTTGGGGAACTCAAGGCTCCATTTCCACATGAGTTTTGGGATGCCCTTTTCCTCCAACATACCTCGCATTAAGGGCCATCAAAATAAACAACATTTTTTGGGGGGGGGCCACCCTCCTGGACCCCCGGACAAAACAAAACTCGCACTTTTTTTTCCACCCACCCCAAATAGAGAGTAAAATGCGGGAAAAGGGAAACCCTTCGTTTGATCAACTGGAGACATCTGTTGCGCTGTTCCGTTTTTCAAATGTCACGGGGGGAACAACGCCAGCAACGTGACACATAGAGTCCCCAAGTGCCGTACGGCAGCAGCGGCAGCGCGGGCAAGGTGGCAAAACCTAATGGGGACCTCTGGCAATCTTTTATTTACCCCCTCACCAACCAGCAAAGGCCACAATAAAACCCCAGAGCCCACTTAAGATCATGGTGCACACTATCTGCTCCAACACCGATGTTTTTTGTATTGTTCGGGACCCAATAGATTTGGGTACCCAAAATGTACGAAGGGCCCCACGGTCGCCACGCCATAGAGGTTGTCCTCCCCAAAGCCACTCATATCTAATTGGCCGGGGGCTTATAGACATAGGCATCCCTTTCCACAATAAAGTGGCGTTTGACTTTCACAAAATGAATCAGGGATGGATCCTATGATGTTGTGGCCCCCAAATTGCCGAGGTCACCGATTAGTTGCTGGTCTACTTCACTTCCTCCCAAACGAAAAGGTCCTCTTGAAAAACTTTTTTTTAAATGATAATTTCTTACTGCAATTTTTTTTTTTCAATTCCCAAAATTCATTTTGCTGGTTTTGCGTGAGGACAAAAACACCAAGGTTTTTATGACAAACCTATTCCTTTACCACTTTCATCTTTAGAATTTTTCACATTTTTCAATGGCTTTGGGTCATTTGCCTCCAATTTTTAACGGGCTGAGAAGTATATTTTTAAATTTTTTGGGGTATGTTGCTGGAGAACAGCAATAATCATGGTCCCTTTTGGGAAAAGAAATTTGGGTTTAAGTGGGATTTTTCCCTTCACAATTTTTTAAAAGTGGCGAGAATCATTTTATATTTTTTTGGGTCATGTTGCTGTGAGTACAGCAAAATCATGTCCTTTGAATCGAAATGTGGTTCTAAGTGGCATTTCCTTTACAATTTTTTAAAAATGGCTGAGAAGTCATTTTTTAATTTTTTGGGTCATCTGCTTGAAATACAGCAAAATCAGGGCCTAGTCTAAAAAAGTGTTTCTAATAGACTTTTTCTTCAAATTGTCAAAAATGTCTGGGGCATTTTGAATTTTTTGGGGGGATTTTTTGTGCATCACTATACAACAGCCTATTCTAAAAAATGTTTTCTAACGACATTTGTTTTTCACAAATTTTCCCCAAAGGGTCAAGGGGCCCGCTTTTTAATTTTTTGGGGGCATTTTGCTGTACATCACTTACTACGATCATTTTAAAAAAAGTTGTTTCTAAAAGAATTTGTTCTTCACAATGATCAAAGGGCCAAGGGGGAGTGCTTTAGAAACAGAAAAGGTAGGACACTGTTAAGCACATATTGCAAAAGACTTTTTTTTGCAAGATCTTTAACATAGCTATCAATCCCCTTTTTTTAGCAACCCCAAATTAATACAATTAAAAAAGAGAAAAAAAAACATGGTGGGATTCCCTCCCATTTAACAAAGTTTTTTTAGAAATTTAAATACTAGAAAAAGCATGTACAAAATAGCTGTTAAAAAAAAACCTCTGAAATTTTACAGGAGGTACAGAAAACTTACCAATGTGGGTTTTTCAAGGGGCATGGGTAGGACACGGGCGAGAACAAAGTACAGAGACCATTTCCTCCAGCACGTTATAAAATGAGAAAAAGAATGCCCCAAAAAAGGGCACCTGGGGGGTTTAAAAGGGGTGTTTAACCCCCAGTTTTTTCCAAGTGAAGCTCAATTGGTCCACACCTACGAAAAGGGGAAGCGCTACCCAGGTATTGACTGTGTACTGAGGGAAGCGGAGTTCTCACACTTCCGTTCCGCACTCTGCTACACGACATTTTTCTGCTGCGTCACAGGGCATTTTAACCCCTGTTAAAAGATCGGGCCCAGCCTGGGCTCTCACCCACCATTAATCCCCCTGGCATGCTGTGGCCAGGACATATAGTCAATGTCCAGTTCAATAAAATGGTGGTTGAAAAACTCCCCTTTTTCCCGGGACTTTTTTGGGGTCAGACAGGGTTTAAAAGGTCATAGTGGCCCAGGACAGGACAGTATATGTCCAGTTCAACTAAAATGGTGTTTAAAAACCCTTTTTCTGGCACTTTTTAAATGTGGGGCAGAATTAATGGCATTCTGCAGTACAGGACAATATATTAGTGTCCAGTTCAACTAAAATGGTGGGTTTAAAAACTCCTTTTTTCGGCACTTTTTTAAAAATGGGGGTCAGCAGGTTTTGGGGGTCATGCTGCTTTCCCGGACAGGATATTCAAAGTCCGTTCGAACTGATGGTTCAAATCATATGCCTTCTGGCATTTTTTTAAATTTTTGGGGGATGCAGGTTTTTTAAGGGTCAGGCTGTGGTACAAAAGGGGTTAATGGGTTTTGACTTTTTTTTTTTGTGATTTTTTTAACCTAAGTGGTTCCTAAGATGTAGCACGTTCCATTTGAAATTTGTGGGGTTAATTTCATTCTCCAGCCTTGTTTGGTGTAATAATGAAGGGGTTGTTTCTCTCCCCAAAACTTTTAAAGGGAATCCTCAAATCGATGCTCACTATCGAAAAAACCCTTTTCGATAGCGGCCGACTATCGACTATCCTCGATCTCGATAGCCAACGCATCGCTCAAAACTAGTTACATGCAAAATTTTGAGATTTTTTCAGTTTTTTTTTCCTTTTTCCCCTATCTTTTTTAAAATTGTTACACCCCCCCCCTCCACTCCACCCCCTGATTTTTTACTAATTTCAGCTCTCTTCTTCACTATCTTGCACGCATAGTGATTACCATCCCCCCTCCCTAGTTTAAATATTCCTCCAGCTTTTTTTCCATTTTTTTCCCCAATACAGCTGCCCCCTCCCTTTAGGTGCAGCCCGTCCCTACATAGAGCTGTACCAAGACAGAAGTCAGCCCCGTTCCCAAAAACCAAAATTTCCCCTTTCCACACCAATTTTTGAGCCACTTATTCACCTCTCAATCTCCCTCGTCTCTCTGGTGTGGCCCCTGGAACAGGTAAATTTTTAAAATATTTTCCCTGGAGGTCCCTTGCCTGAGCTTTTGGCCTAAGTCCCTGAAAACATTTTTAAGGGCACTCCACCTACCTCTAACTTTTTTCATTGGGGCCAATTTGGGCCAGACAGCTGGGGTTTTCACCACCCCACCAACAATCTGTAAACCTGATCCGCGATATGTCAACTCGGGCCCCAAAACAAAATACTTTCGCGATCCCGGGCTTTTGGACAGATTGCCCCGTCTGTGCCCCTAAAAATGGGGGTCCCCAATATAGCACCCGTCAGCCTACCTGCACTCCATTCCCATCTTACTGGGGCAGACAGGGGGGGTGTCTTGCTGCAGCAATGCATTTCTGGCTGATATCCCCCCATCTGCCCAAACTTTCAATTTGTTTGGGGGGTACCAATCAGCCCACCTCCCCCGACACCTTTCCCTCTACCCCTTTTTTCTGACGTTACCCACTAGCTGCCCCCCGTTCCCGCACCTCCATCCTGCCCCCCTCCCCAGCATCTACACCCGTGAGTGATTGCTCAGTGGGCAGCCTGCTCGCTTCCAAGTTGGAAAATGGACCCTCAGTGTTGCCACTTGCCTCATTTAGATCCAGGATAGGGCTTCTAAAGTGCAGTGTGCACACATCTTGCACAGCAGTATGCCCCCTCGAACTGTTGCTAAAGGATGGCATACATTGCACAGGTTTGTTGCACTGGATAGCTTTTGTCAAACATGGAACTCATGGGATGTTGCCAAAAAATATATGAATAAATTATAATAATAAGCAGTACAATACTGTCCCCTCTAAACTCCCCAAATCTAAAGTCTCTCAATCTTAAGTCTCCAACACTTAAAAGAAACACACTTATAAGCTAAACACACTCGCAGACTCGTTTTAAACCTTTCCCACACTGCTGTTTGGCTGTGCTGCAACCTCTCTTTCAGGAGCAAAAGGCCTCACCACCCACAAAAGCGCTATTTAAGCTCTGTTGATTAGGTAACCAACCCCTGACCAGTCACCTGACCCGTCACCTGACTCAACAAGCCCTCAAACAACTGTGTATGTTTGTAAACTATAGAACTACTAAATAAATCTTTAATACTATAAATGTAATCTATACACAAAATAAGTGTAGCTACAAGTATAAACTATATGTCTGCTATAGATTTTAAATGTACTGCAATAATAAATAAACACAAGTATTTGCTGGAGGATTAACAAGGACTTCTCCCTCTCAATCTTAAGTCGCCAACACTTAAAAGAAACACACTTATAAGGAAAACACACTCGCAGACTCGTTCACTCGCTCAAAATACTCAGTTTGAAACCTTTCCCACACTGCTTTTTCCGGCACTTTTTAATCTGTGGGTTAGACAGGTTTAAGGATCATGCTGTGGTCCAGGACAGGGATAGTCAATGTCCAGTTCAGGTAAAATGATGGTTCAAATAATACTGCCTTCTGGTACTTTTTAATTTGTTGGTCATGCAGGTTTAAGGGTCATGCTGTGGTACAGGACAGGGATAGTGAATAGTCTGTGACTTTTTTTCTGTGACTCTTGTTGCCTAATTGTCTTGCCTAGGATTTAGCACGTATCCAGTTTACAATTGTGGATGTTAATTCCAGCTTCTCCTCTTCTGTTTGGGTGTAAGAATGAAGCTGTTGTTCCTTTCCCATAGACTTTAATGGTCATCGCCGATAATCGACTATCGGATATCGGCATGATAATTGCCGATATCGACTATCGATCCTAAAACGATAGTTGACACAATCGCTCATCACTACTTTTAAATATGTTGAGTAGGAAGACATCTGTAGGAAGAAACCATATAAAAAGGTAATATACAGAAAAGATGAACCTGGACACTACAGTGCACAATACAGCAAAAACACCTACTCACTAAGGTTGTGATCATCTGGCCTTCTCTTTGCACTTTGAACATGCACTTTGTACTAATGGCGGACACTTCCAACACTTACTATGATTTCTTTACTTTACTCATAGACCAAGGTATGTCTGGCAATTTTCACGAAATTATGCTAATTACTTTGAATGTTAAAGGAAACATTTTGAGACCAATAGCAAATGAAATACCCTGTACTTCACTGAACCCTAAATTCAACCAATCTAAACACAATCTGCAGATCAGTTCTGAATTACCCAACACGATAAGGGTTACTACATACTCATACAAGTCTTTAAATAAACTACTCTAATCCACCATTTCTGTAGCAATATGTTATATGCTGTATGTAAACAAGTATGTGGCTCACCTATAGTAGACAGATGTAAATCCTTGCAGTCCTCAGGATGAGAGTGGAAGCTGTCCGAGCACGCTGCCGGCCAAGCAGCGATCCAAACACAGGCGTCCCGGAAGTTTCAAACCGGCTTCTGCACCGCAATGCACCGTAAGTGAATCCTCCACTCGGTTGTTTGCAAAACTCACTCTCTTTATTAGAAACTTTAAAAAGACAGCATACTGACACTATACACGTAGTGTAACCGGAATAATGCGTTTCGGGCTTGCACGCCCTTGTTCACAGTAAATTTACTAGGTATAGCTGTCATAATTTAAAACCATATCATGACCAATAACATTCCAAAGTTACAAACACGTGACTAGGATTGATTTAACCCCGGAGCATGGATAGAACACATAGAAACCTGTATAGGGTAATACACATAATGGGGCATATATCTAATGGCTATCTAGAACACATCGATGTAAATATTAAATTAATTACATTCATATATATTGTTCTTAAAGAGATAATTTGCATGTTCCTATTAACAAGATTAATATTTAAATAATAGGTCCGTATGATAACCCATGCCCTCTGGTATCCATGTACCCAATTTAAGAATCCAAAATCCTTCCTTCTGTCTTATTTTTTTTACCCTATTGCCGCCCCGATAGGGACGAGCAATGTGTTCGATGGCATAAAATTTGCCATATACAGGTTTCTATGTGTTCTATCCATGCTCCTGGGTAAAATCAATCCTAGTCACGTGTTTGCAACTTTGGAATGTCATTGGTTATGATATGGTTTTAAATTATGACAGCTATACCTAGTAAATTTACTGTGAACAAGGGCGTGCAAGCCCGAAACGCGTTAGTCCGGTTACACTACATGTATCGTGTCAGTATGCTGTCCTTTTAAAAGTTTCTAATAAAGAGAGTGAGTTTTGCTAACCACCGAGTGGAGGATTCACTTACGGTGCATTGCGGTGCAGAAGCCGGTTTGAAACTTCCGGGACGCCTATATGCTGTATGGCCTCTAGAGGTCTCACTACTAGTATGTGTGTGCTACAAGGACATTGCAACTTGTTGGCTTAGTGGTCAGTGACTTGATCAGACACATATGTAATGGTAGTTAACACCTCATGTAATAAAGTGCCTGAAAATATCTTATGAGTGTGATCTATCATAAGTAGAGATGGGCGAATTTCTCAAAAGTTCGATTCACCACCGAATTTTCCGACAAAATCTGATTTGTCCCAAATTACTTTGTGTTAAAAAGCTATTTCCTGGCTGCAGAGAGCCTGTAGGGTGCTATAGAACATTGTGCCATGCTTAAATATGCAGAGGGAGCTTGGTTTTGTCTTCATACAATGCTGTGTTTTAGTATGACACGCACATGACTGCCGCCACTTTTAGAATCGCTTCACTCTAAAATTCCCTGGGCACTTACAGGGGCAAAACTGACCAAAAAACTGAAGCGGGAATGCAGCCTGATAAAGTCATGGCAGCGCAGCTGGAAAAAAACAAGCCGAGGGCTAAGATCCTACCATAGCGTCAAAGAACACAGTAGTAGGTTCCTGGAGCCGCCATAGATTGCAGCACAGTAAGGGGACGATGGCAATAGCCACGGCAGCGAGCGGAATCTAAGTAGGTCCCGATTTTCATCAGAGCCCGCCGAAAAGCGGGATGGACTTGCTGCGGCGGGAGTCTACCAGGTCGTTGCCCCTGATGTGACTTGATTGCAGTGGCAGCCGAGGTATAGCGAGGTACAAAATCGTAAGGCAAACTCGGAGTCGGGGACAAGTGTAAGGTCAAGACAGCTGGTCATAGCGTTATATGGGGCAAATAAGTCTGGGAGGAAGAAAGGCGTAGCCTAAATGACATGTGCAGAGATGAAGCCAATCAGAGACCGGCGGGATTCTGTGACGTCACCGCACTATATAAGTCCGGGTGCGACGCTGGCAGTTCACTGTGCTGTGTAGGGAAGGTGCTGCTGCTGCTGCTGATATCTCATACTAAAGAACTAACTTTTATACAGCAATTTTTGGGCGGTGTCACAGCTTGTCTCAGAGACGGCTTCTCTTACGTTCTAATTTTGATTTTGTGGGGTATTGGAATTGAAGTCCAGTGTGTGTCCAATTCAGCTGCATATACATTTTAATGCTATCTGCTCAGTTCTTGAGCACATTGAATATCCAAGGGTTATCTAAGCCGGTTGCTGTTGTTTTCAGTTAAAAAAAACAGCGTTTTTACAATCCAAATACCACCTAATTTTTGGCACCTCAATTCATTTGCGCAATTTACATCCAAGGGTTAACTTAAGTATTTTTCTCCAGTTGTACTCAGTAAAAGAAACTTTCTTTTTCAACGCCAAAGAAGAAATTTTGGCTGTAGCATAATTCGTATCCGAAGGTTAATTACGAGTTTTTCTGCTGTTGTGCTCCATAAAATACACGCCGTTTTAACAAGCTACAAAGCTGGTAATTTTTGGCAGCACATTTCTTTTGCGCAATTTACATCCAAGGGTTAACTATTTTTCTGCAGTTGTACTTAGTAAAAGAAACATTTTTTTTCAACGCCAAAAAAAGAAATTTTGGCTGTAGCATAATTCATACCCGAAGGTTAATTAAGCCTGTTTGTGCTTTTATATTTAGTAAAATACACAGTGTTTTTAAACGGCACATACAAGTGAATGTTTCCTGGCCCTTTGTGGAACGCAATTTATATCCAAGGGTTACCCAAGCTTGTTAGTGGGTTCATTTGGAGTCAAATACAGGGTTTGTATTTATCATATACAGATATCTTCATTAATAAGAGTTTGCACATTTTAGAACAAACAGTATGTCAGACAGAGAGGTCGCAGGCTCTTCACATACGAGTGGCCGTGGCACAAACATTCCTGGTGCAGGCACAGGTCACATCACAGCAAGGGGACGTCGCAGCAGGGGTCACTCGGTGAGGCCAGAACTGCCGGTGTCATCTAGCGGCCGTATGTTGATCAGCAACCCAATGGTTCTTGATTGGTTGACTAGGTCATTCCCTTCCTCCCAGATGACATCTGAAAACCCCAGGCAAGAGTCGGTGGGAACGTCAGAAACAACCCTTAGTTGGCATGGCCCTGGAGCGGGTCAGCGGCCCTCACCTGTCCTCAACCCGCCAGTGTCCCATCCGGTTCCCTCAGCCAGAGATCTACTATGTGGTCTGGGCTCAGCACCACTATACAGCGAGGACGAACAATTTGAGGATAGTCAGCAGCTACTTGGCAACGAAGAAATGGGGCAGACACCCCCTGCTTCTTGTAGTACTGATGTGGAGAGTGGCATGGGAGTTTTTTTTGGCGAGCGGTAAGCCTCTGCATACCAAGACCGTTGAGGAGGACAGCAGTGACAATCAAACACTCATGAAGTATAAACGTGGTGGTTTAATCCATTTCTGCATTTACCCCGTTTGTTCAAAGCGCGTATGTAACTTTAAATGGAAGGAAAACAAAAA